>JAHWFP010137604.1:0-30517 GCA_023313725.1 Lithobius niger | reverse complement strand
AAATAATCATGATATAACCAGATTTTAATAACAACATGTAAGATAACAACAATAATTATGACAGTTAAAGTTGCTATAGAGTTTGCTCTATTTCTTGCTTGAATGCCAATTACCTAAACAGGTCTCTTTAGTATTTTAAAAGTTTAAAACGTGATTACCACGTGTAAATTTCAATGTTAACATGTACGCCGCAGACTATTATTACAGCAATAATACTTGAAAAGTCGGTGTAAGTGTTGTGCCACATTCCTAACAGTTGAGTTTATTAAATGAACAGTCACATCAGCTGCAGTTGCTAGTTGCCGTCTAGAAGTACATAAGTTGCAAAGTCCTTTAGTTTTCTGGATTTAAGGGTTTGAATGTTGCCATTAATTTCCTACTTTGGTTGTTCCTAATCGGTTGCTTATTTTTGTATGGCTTAGGTCAAAGCAGTAGAAGACATACGTTGCTTACTGCGGAAGATATGCCGCAGTGCATTTTATTTTGGTTGCTTAAAGGCCGGTTGCCACCAAATTAACATTGTAGCATCTAGGCCTAACGTCTTCTCTCTCGCAGGTAGCCGCAAAAGAATGCACAAAGCAAAACTTTTAAACGCAACAAACAAGCCACGTGACTTTTTAATTATTGAAAAAAATTTGGTACACCATCCTGCACCTGGAAACAAGCTGTAAGCTTAACGCTATTAGTGTCACTAGATGGCGCCACGAAAAAAATATAAAGAAATTCCCTTGGCGCCATCTAGTGACACTAATATCGTTAAGCCTTACAGCTTGTTTCCAGGTGCAGGAGGGCGTACCAAATTTTTACTCAATAATTAAGGAGTCACGTGGCTTGTTTGTAGCGTTTAAAAGTTTTGCTTTGTGCATTCCTTTGCTTCCTGCGAGAGAGAATTCGATTGGCCTAGATGCTGCAATGCTAATTTGGTGGCAACCGGCCTTTAAGTTCTCTTGTACTTGTATATCCACAGTTTTGTGTCAAACCCGGTTCCTGATTATAATCAAGTGAATTTCAATTTTTATCAAGTGATTCATAATCATGATTATAATCACTTGATTGTAATCGTAAGAACCCTAAGGCGAATTGTCACCAAATAAAAGTTTGCAGAATTGGTTTTCGCCCGTTTGCCATAATCGCGTTTGCCATAATCGCGTTCGTCATAATCGCGTTGACCATAATCACGGGAGCCCAGAATATCTTTTCTAGTACCCATAATCTCGTTTGCCATAAATCCTGTATCAATTCTCATTTTAAGTAGAACTCTAAAAGAATATTCTTAGCATTCAAAACTACCTATCGATTATTCACGCCTGGTGCCGAGTTTCTGCGCCATCTGTTGGCAAAACTATTTACTGTTTATCATTCCAATTGAAATGCAGAGCTACTTTATTTTGAGAAATTAATACTTTACTTTTGTGTTTAATTCGATGTTAATTTGAAATGTGTTCTAATTTTTTTAAAAACCTTTTTTCTGACGTGGTTTAAAAATAATAAATGGGAAGCAAAAACGTTCAGCGCACAATTCTGGACAGGAAATACATGTTTTACGTAAAAGTAACGCGTGAATCCCAAAATTGTATTTAAAGCACATTATCCTTAATTTGCGTGAACACTCCTTTTTTCAATTGGTTGTTATAGTGAATTTCGAGTTCAAAGTGCTCTTGCGAGCCCTCTAATAGCCCGAAAAGGACATGCGTAGGATTTTCTGAAAGGTGGGAGATCTATTCATTTCATCAATCGTAACCGAAATTGTTTAACTTAGATTGGGACCGTACCATGCCCATTTAAAGGTGACGAGATAATGGAGAAGTGGCAAATTCGTAAGTTGGTTTTCGAATTCAAAGTGCTATTGCGAGCCTTCTAAGACTCCGAAATGAACATGCTTAGCATATTCTGAAAGGTGGGGATCTTTGTTTCCACCAATCCTAACTGAAATTGTTTAGCTTAGGTAAAGACCGTCCTACGCACATTTAAAGGTGAACAGATAATCGCATAGCGGTGAAAAACTTATGGCGATTTTCAAATTCGAGGTGGTCTTGCGATCCGTCTAATAGCCCCAAATGGACATATTAAAATCGGTCGTAAAATGTGATTACGGCACACGGGATTATGGCAAACGGGACTATGGCAAACGCACCGTAGCCGCAGAATTAGCGCCAGCCTAGAGTGCTTGCTTGAGCATTTCTGCTTGACGAAATTCTCTTTAAACTAAAAAGTGCTACGATTTTAACAATGTGTCGGGACAAGCGCCGTATCTCAGAACACTGCTACTTCGTATTTTTGAACCCCCTCCCCCAACTGAAATATTAAACTTATTTCAGAGCTGCTGCAATTTTTTTTTAAACAAAAAGCACACGTAACGGAATAGCGCGTCAGCATGAGCGTCCTGCTGAGATTAGAATAACTAAAAAAAAAATTATAGAGTCTTTAAACCCCAGCAGAGACAAGTTGAACAAAAGCTCAAAAGTTGCAGGTAAAATCAAAACTAAATAGCGCACTGGAAATCAGAATCGCATATTTAGGCGAACTAAAAAAACTTAACTGGTCGTTAATTAAAGCATGACAAATAAGTCTGGCATGCATGCGAGACCGGATAAGGAGTTATGCTTAGCTATGGTTGTTTTCTATGTGGTGACTCGTTACAACGTCTTGTGGTTCTAAGTGGTGCTAATAAGTGATGACCGTGCTGGTAAAGCACAGCAAACTAAAAAAAAAAAAAAAAACCGCAAAGCCAACAGCAATCAAACACTTAAGCAAATTGGATAATGGCTGCCGTAAAAAAAGACTGTAAAAATCAACAACCACCAACGAAAGAAAAAAATAAACGCAATCTTCGTTGAAGTGAAAAAGAATCGGCGGTGAAGTCTTTTTCAGAGCTCGTTTACACGACCTTTGCCTAAAGGTACTCGTTCACTTTTTAAAAAACATTTCGTACAACACTAGCCATCGCCTCCGGTTGTGCAATTCGTCCTCCGTCCAGCCTGTACGATCTGTAATCTTCCCACATTGGTCGGTCAGGGTTGTAAAATCAGTCACGCGGTGCAATCTTTATAGCTTTATTCAACATTTGACCCAAGATTTGACCACTGGTTGTTGGCTCCCCTCCTGGGGCCACTCCTGCCATTTCCACGGGTATATAAATACCCTTTCCATGTTTACCTTAAAACGCCTTTACCTTAAACGCTTCTAGCCCTTCCTTCTTCCTCCTCCCCCCCCCCCCCCACCTTTTATCAGTCCCTTTGAGCCCGTGGGAAGAAAGTTGACAACCCCCGTCTTGTTAGGTCGTCCCTACTTAGCGTCACTCAAAACCGCTCGTCACTATTTAGCATCGCGCCTACTACAACCTACTCCAACCGCGAGACGGCACTACAACATTTTCGATGAAAGCTGAGAGCAACGCAGGGAGACTCTTGTTAAAGTTCTACCAGGTCGGTATACAGAGCGTGGTGGGGGCTAGCAAAGCTGAAAACTGAGTTAGCCGTGTTTATGTCCTAGTATTCCTTCATAGTCAGGGGCGGATTGCCCATCTCAACAGGAAGCAACGTAGTGGCCAACCAACAATGCTGCATTCAGAAACATGACACCCGAGCCGAAACGACTTGGGACAGTTTTACGAACACCCCATGAATGAAGACAGCGGCGCCATCTCTTCCCAAACTGAATGAAGAAGGGGGTTTCTGGACACTGCCGCGTTATCGTATTGGAAGTCTTGTCCCCGAAAGTGACCCGATGACCCAGTTCCTGCATGAAAAGACCTTCGGAAGGTGAAGACCCCAATTTGCCAACAGGGAGGGGCTTGGCTTCGGTCAGTGGCTCTCGTGCTGTAGTAATAGTTCACGCGTGGTCTTTGGGGGTCCGTTTGCCAACCGTCGTGCTTTTCAAACGTAGCAACCTATCCTATTTAATGAGTTAAAAGACATTCGTGAGAAGTGGTTTGGCGAGATGTATTACGTATAGCTGTCCAAAGATTTTAAGTTTGGAGAATAATAAAGGTTTATAAGGGTCAAGATGGGGTGGCTGCACCTGTGTGGCTACTAATGGCCTGTGACATGCGCGTCGGTGGCCACCTACTTTGTCCTGCAAATTTTCGACATCCCTCAGATGTCTTCTTCAGGCCTTGAGGATGTTCGGACTTTGAACTACATCTTTCTTTCTGACCGCTTGTGCATTCGAATTCGTTCTCACCTCGAAGTCGAAGTTTTCACTGTATTGACCATAGCGATATATTTAGATAATGAATGTGGTGAAACCAGCCGTGGAACAATCTTGACCTGTCTAATTGAGAGTTATTAAATTTTACGCTTACACGCTATTATCATCGCTGGAACTCGCGCTGAACGTCTTTATTGTTAACTTGCCTAAGTCATTATTTGTGCCACTACGTTGTCCGGAGCGATCTGAGAAGCGTTTTAGCATCGAGGTAAAAGCCCCGGCCATTACCGGAAGTTGACTGGGATAGCAAAGACTGAGAAGCTTCACAGATCGCTCTGGACAACGAAGTGATACAAATAATGACGTAGGCAAGTTAACAATCAAGGCGTTCAGCGCGAGTTCCAGTGACGATAATAGTGATTACAAAAAAAAGAAAAAGAAAAAAAAAACGGCTCGTTCTACGATATGACTTCTGGCTGGTTTCACCCCATTCATTATACAGTATATGTATAACTGTAAATTGTATATTACTCTGTATCCGTGCGAGCGATGAGACGTTGAGTCCTGTGACATCGACTGCCCAAATTCAAACAACTGCTTTACCTCTACCTTCAAACAACTTTTTAAAAATCAGCAAGTGCCATCTGTTGTTATTTTTTTTTTTTTAAATTCGTCGTCGTTCCAATAACCTTGGCGCTGCTTCTTTCCTGGTGTCTTTTGTTATTCCCAAACTACGAGAGGCGTCTTGTAGCTGTCGACGGACGGCATCGTGTCCATCCATCAAAATGGCAGATCATTTCAGATTGTAGGTCAGCCATTGTCCCTTCCCATCATACCCGGATGGGCCAAGTCCTTAAAATGACAAAAGGACTTAGAAGTGCGTTTTGTCCCCTCCGCGCCTCTCAATGGAGACGAAGTGTTAATGGACCGGTTTCGTCGAAAACAGCTGACGTCACGACTCGACAAACGTCACTCAAGTCGACAATCGAAATGGATTTTCCGTTTCCCAGCAGCCCGTAATAATATCCGAGGTGGCGACGACAGACACCAACAATCATGACTGACGATCGTAAATCACTAAGACCCAATTCTGTAAGGTTACGAATTTTTTTCGTAAAGGGGAAGGGGGTCGGGGGAGGGAAGGGCGTGGATCTGCATGTGGTAGGGTTTCTTTCTTTAAGATGATGCGGTATGACATTTAAGCTACCAATAAAAACGCTTCCGGCATCACGACTGTCGTGGCTGAGGGATCGAGGTTTTCATAAAGAGTTGACCCAACTCCGATATCAAGCTGACGAACTATAGCTTGTACATATCTTCCCTGACCACCGCACAACCCTTCGCTATCCAGAAGCAATAATCTGAACTCCCCGTCTCACAAAATCGCATGTGGACGACCGAGTTCCATTTTACCAAGAGAGAACTCGGTCACCCATCTGGTATTTTTTTTTGCGGGGGACGAAAATGAGGCGGGGGGGGTCATGAAAATTTCTGTATGAAGACGAAGGGGTGAGGTTACAATTTTTAAAGGTGCTATGAGAGGGGGGGGGGGGGGGGGGGTAGGGTCAGGAAAAATATTGCGAGAAAGGAAGTTGACAGCAAGTTGTAGAATGTTAATGTAACAAATTTATTTAGCTCAGCACATCCCACAACGTATTAAAGTAGGCCCCAGTACTTTTCATGAAAACGAAAATTTTAAAGCAATTTTTTTTATTGGGGGGGAGGGCAAAAAATTTAACCAACACCAAAGGGGGTCAAGAATATTTTTTATATTGATGAGGGCAATCCGCCAGCCCCCCCCCCCCCTCCCCTATTACAACAATCCCTCCGAAACTGAGCCAGCATAATATGCTTTTTCTGCATCATCCTTTTGTTGTCTACGTTGACTAATTTGTTGCTCTAAAGCACGGTAGTTAGTTAATGTGCATCACAGTGCTACTTTTCAAATTTAGGCAACGAGAGTAGTAAAAATGTAATTTACCAGGAATTTACGTAATGACGGGCAAACATTTACACAACTTTCGAATAAATTTTTAAGAATGGGGAGTAAAGTATCAAATTATTTACTAAAATATTTATTGCCTAACCTTTTTCCGGTAAAATTATTCTGCATCATATCGGTGAAACCAATTTGAATCTATGGCAAGATATTCAAACAGTCTGTAAAATGCTGTCAGCAAGCTGTCGGCATGCAAATGCAATTTCGCAGCAAAAAGGTTGTTAAAGTGAGGGTGCGTTTAGACAACGACTCGCCATTCCATTCACCCAGGTATATAGTCCGCTGCAATTAGCACTTTAGGTCGGAAAAAATTCCTATAAAGATGAAACTTGGCAGATATATCCAGAAATACTACTTAAAGTCCCCTAAAATCCCACTGTAGCTTTTGCCGCCATTTAAAATGGCCGCCGCCGGCTGCCAAATTGTGTATTTTCTTAAAAATCGCACGAACTATCACTCCTACCGAAAATTTTATAGAGAAATAAATTAAAGACAACAAAAATCTCTTCAAGAAAGGTCCTTACGATGTTTTTGTTAAAACCAACCGTTTTTTTTTTTTTTTTTTTTAAAATATTATTTTATTCTAAAAGTGATATAATTTTTAAAAAAAAAAATGGCTACCGCCGGCTATCAAATTGTGTATTTTTAAAAATATCGCACAAACTATTACTCCTACCGAAAGTTTTATAGAGACCTAAATTAAAGATAACATAAATCTCTACAAGAAATGTCCCTATGATGTTTTCATTAAAATGAACCGTTATTTTTTTTGTAATCTACTGGTTTGCTGAAAACATGATGAATTTACAAGAAATGGCCTCCGCCGGCTACCAAATTATCAATACAGTGGAGTGTTGGGGGTGAAAAAAGTTTCACATCTGGCAACCAATTTGCCCCTTTGGTTTCAGTTACTCTACGTTCTCCCGTAATCCCATGTCCCCCCATCCCCCCTCCAAAAAAAAAAAACCCCTGTTTTTTGGCTGTAACTCATTAACAGTCAACAAATCTAAAGCATAATGTGAAACATAAACGTTTAGCACAGAAAAGTGATATACATTTTTTACGTAAAGCAACCCTTGAACCCCAAAATCCTATTTAAAGCATATCACCCTTAATTTGCGTGGAAGCTCCTTTTTTTCATTTGGTTGTTATAGGTTCAAAGTGCTCTTGTGAGCTCTGTAATAGATCGACGTGAACATGCTTAGGATTTTCTGAAAGGTGGAGATCTATTCTTTACATCAATCCTAACAAATCTTTTTTACTGTAGATAGGGACCGTCCTACGCCCATTTTAAGGTGAAGAGGTAATGGCGGAACGTAGAAAGTCTATAATGATTTTCGAATTCAAAGTGCTCTTGCGAGCCCTCTAATAGCTCAAAATAGGCATGCTTAGAATTTTCTGAGAGATAGGGATCTATTCTTTCCATCAATCCTAACCGTAATTGTTTAACTTATACATATTGGGACCGTCCTACGCCCATTTAAAGACGAAGAGGTAATGGCGTAGCGGCAAAAGCGTGTACTGATTTTAGAATGCAAAGTCCTATAATAGCTCGAAATGTACCTGCTTAAAACTTTCTGAATGGTGGGGACCTATTCTTTTCATCAATCTTAACTGAAATTGTTTAGGTTAGATAGGGACCGTCCTACGCCTATTTTAAGGTGTAGCTGTAAGGTGTTGCAGCTAGTTTCAATTTCAAAGTGCCGTTTTAATGGTCATATTTGTATTTGTATTCATGCTAAACAATTTCGGTTAGGACTGGTTGAAAGAATATCCCCACCGTTCAGAAAACCGTAAGTATTTCCATTTTGGGCTATTAGTGCTCTCTATCGCAAGAGCACTTTGAATTCGAAAATCACCATACACTTTCGCCGATATGTCATTACCTTTTAACCTTCAAATGGGCGTAGGATAATCCCTATCTAAGCTAAAAAATTTCGGTTAAGATTGATGGAAAGAATAGATCCCCATCTTTAAAAAAATCATAAGCATGTCCATTTCGGGCTATTAGATGGCTTGTTAGAATACTTCGAACACAAAAATCACT
Organism: Lithobius niger; assembly: GCA_023313725.1. NCBI lineage: Eukaryota > Metazoa > Arthropoda > Chilopoda > Lithobiomorpha > Lithobiidae > Lithobius > Lithobius niger. The sequence goes on along the minus strand of JAHWFP010137604.1, from coordinate 22,322 downwards.
ATACCAACTAATTGAAAGAAAAGAAATTTTCGCGCAAATTAAGGGTGATATACTTTAAATACGATTTTGGGGTTCAAGGGTTGCTTTTACGTAAAAGATGTATATCACTTTTGTGTTCTGAACGTTTTTTCTTCACATATATGCTTTGATTTGTTGACGGTTAAAGAGTTACACCCAAAAAAATGTTTGTTTTTTTTTTGGGGGGGGGGGAGGGCATGAAAAATTGTAACTCGGGCTTTTTAGACTCTTCTACCCGTAGACTCTTCTAACGTTTTCAGTAAATCAGTAGATTGCAAAAAAAACTGATGGTTTTAACGGTCGTCATATGGACCCTTATTGTAGAGAATTTTGTTATCTTGAATTTAGGTCTCTATAAAATTTTCGGCAGAAGTAATAATTTGTGCGATATTTAAGAAAATAGAAAATTTGTCAGCCTGTATTGGCCATATTTTCAAAATTCATCACATGTTTCCAGTAGATTGCAAAAAAAACGGTTGGTTTTAACGAAAACATCATAGGGACCTTTCTTGTAGAGATTTTTCTATCTTTAATTTATTTCTCTATACAATTTTCGAGTTCATGCGATGATTAAGAAAATATATAATTTGGTAGCCGGCGGCGGCCATTTTTTCAAAATGGCGGCGAAAGCTCGAGTGGGATTTTAGGGGACTTTTAGTATGTTACTCGGGGAGTATGTCTGGACATATCTGCCAAGTTTTATCTTTATGGGAATTTTCTCCAAACTTCGTCAAAAAAATGATCTAATAATTGCACCGGACTATATAGAATTTAATCGTGATGGCAGGTGTGTCGTTGCCATGGTAATAACTCTGCCTAGATTAGCTAAATCCGCCATAGTTTGAGTAAATGCTTGCAGTCTTATGATCTGTGACATAAGGTCAAGAATTCCGCCTGACGAAACGATTTTCCACTGGCTTCTGAACTCACATATTGACTGTTTTCGCTGCGAGCCGGCAGAGCTCAAACCCAGCGTCATGTTGGAATTTCTGATGATGTCTAGCTTCTATCTGCGAGAAGGCGAAGGCAAATCGTTGCAGAAATGCGCCTTGAAGCCATAACGAGACTGACTAATCGCGGCTGCTTGGCGATGCAGGATGGTGTACTAGAGACGTCAAAATCGATCAGTAAATGCCACACTCACTACTTGCTTGCGGTAATTTTGACCTTGTAGGCACGTAGTAACGCGTCACATCGTGCGAAAATGTCTTCTGTCTGGTAAGGGGGTGACATGGTAAAAGAGTTGTTGCGGTGGTAGTCAAGATACTGACGTCGTTACGCGTGCAGTATAGTATCATTCCGGGACAATGCGATAAAGACTCCTCCAGAAAAAGAAAAAAAAACAATTTTCTCTGTCGTTTCTGAACACCCATTGTGGTTCTTGCGTTACGATTCAAAATAGACCCAAAAAACGTTAAGTTTAAATTTCGATTTTGCTAGGAATATAGTTTCTTGCAGCGAAAATGCATTAAGAGATAGCTGCGGAAATGCGGCTTAACACTGGCAGCCGATTGGACAAATTGAAAATGAAATAAAAGTTAACGGCGGTCAATTTGTCCAAGCATTTTTAAGCGCGTCACCTATGAAAGATTTATTGTCATAGTTATGATTTACGGTGCCATAATCGTTTGTTTGTAAAAAAAAAAAAAAAAACATATAAAAGCAAACGAAGAAGAATTAAATGCACAAGTGCCTATGTTGAATAAACGCTGATTTGTAGCGGTAATTAAATAATGATAATTGCGTTTCCGTCAACAGATTATCACCTAATTATATATTGGCCTTATTATATGTATTTAGTGCACCGGGGCCATTCTGCAGCTGTAAGAAGTACAAGCAGCCATGCAGCAAAGTCCCTCCCGTTCGCACAAGGGGCAGCTACCGCAAAGAAAACAGCCTTGATGAAGACTCGGCCGGCAGTTAACATTGTTAGTGGTATATGAATCTTTAATTTTTGGGACAATGGTTCATTTATTATATCATCTAGCTGTTAACCAGTCAAAAATGACGGAAAGGCATAGCGCAATGGGGAATGACGTATCCCGGATGTGACGTGCATACTTGACGGACAACTGTTGCCGTTGATGTCTGGTTTTTGTTTGTCAAATCAGTCAATACAAGTCAGTGTAAGTTAGTATGAACAATTGGGAGTAAATATGAGTCAATATGAATCAATTTTTTTCTTTCTGATTGATTTCTGTGAACAGAAATTAACGAAGTAATAATGGAGCAGTGGCACACCCAGGAGTTTTGTTGGGGGCGAGGAGGGGGGGGGGGCCAGACAAAAAATGGAACGGAGGGGTGGAGAGCGTGTTCCAAGTCCCTCGAAGCAGTGTCGGATTGGGCCGCCCGGGAACCCGGAGATTCCCGGGGAGGCCCCCACTGCAGGAGGCCCTTGTTTTGACAAAATTGAAATGAATTACTGTGAAAATTCCCTAAGTTTCAGGAAAACGTTTCAAATTCACTCTGATTTCTTTAACATACGCCAGCTAGCAGGGCTCTGCCCCAGACCATCCCTACCACCTCTTCCAAGTGCAGGAGGCCATAGTTTCAAAGAAACATTTTCTTTTTTATTTAACTTATTCGTATGAAAATTGCGTATCTAAGTGGCAGTAAAACGTTTGATTTCTTTAGAATATGCTAGCTTACATGCAGGTCCCGCCCCAGACCTCCCTCCCCCAACACCCTACAAGAGGCCCCTGTTAAAAAGAATTTTTGGAAAATTTTATATGAATTCGTAGGAAAATTTCATCTTTAACTTGCGGGAACACGTTTTAAATATTCATGCAGAATTCTTAAAAATACGCTAGCTTGTGGCGCACCCCACGTCCTCTCCCCCCTCCCACGAGGAGCCCGGAGGTCCCTGTATTCGTTCCCCACCCTATGCTTTCAAACCGTGATTGGTCGAAAACCAGCAGTGTGGGCAACATCAAACTCAGTGTGGTTATGAGTCTTAAAAATTTAAAGAGCCAATTAACAGATTTCCTTTCCAACTGCAATATATGCCTTATTTTTATTAAATTTTACTCTGGTCTTAGCACGGGGCAGGGATGGGGGTGGCATGCACCCCTTTCCCTCCTTTCCTACACCCCTTAGCTGCACTCTTGGATCCCATCTTGAATTCCAAATTTATTTTGCCCCTTTGCTCCTCAAACAAAATTTCTTGCATGCACTTGTTACCCTTGTACCCCACTCCCTTCCCCCTCCCCATACGCCATTGTAATGGTGCCAACATTGTGCTCTTAATTTTCTTTTAAGCATTTACGGCTCATTTAGTTTCTTTTTCCCTAAACAGTTTCTTTCAGGGCCGATTAAATGTGCACAGCTACTATATTAGCAACATGTGAGTGAGGTATGATCCCCATCATCAGCAGAGACAGCAATGCCGACCGACAACTAGCTCGTGGGCAACAGCTTCTGCAATGCAGGTAAGGGAAGCCACCCACACGTACAGTACTGGTACAGCAACGAATTTGGGCCACATCATTACGACGCAAGCTGCGATGCGTTGCCTCCGCCTGGGTCAAACTTCTATTGTTAAGTCCTAGGAATTGTTGTGTATGCACCTTGCATTATTCGAAGGAGAGAGTACTGCATGAAAGCCTGCGTTATAGTGATGCGTCAAAATTCATTGGCCATTACTGCACATGCCGACCGGTGCACTGATGGGTTTTTAGCTAGTTGAAGATAATTACGCATATTCAAGAGTTAAAAATACAGGACTCCATAGGCTTACCAATTCCTTTTAACCATTTAACCTGAGGAATCTCAGGATGCTAGCAGTCGTTAACAACAGTATGAGTGACTCCACCTAGTGACATCTTATGTCAGAGAGTTACAACGAAGGAAATATCAAGTTTTAATTATTTAAAAATTAACCCCCAGTCTTTCAGAAAATAAAGAGGAATTTGGGAGAGGAAGTAATTTTCGTTTCTACATGCTTAGTTTGTTTCTTCAGTAAAGTAACTTTTTGTTTCTTATAAAAATCAGTCCTGTAAGACACTGCAACACTAATATTTACAGCATTTGATACAAATCACAACGAACAATACCGTGACCTGATTGATTGATTTTATTTAAGCAGGAAACCGGCCCGAGGCCAAGCATCCCGAACTAAAGCACATCATACAGAACCGTAGAACGGCAAAACAACAGAACATGCAGTTAAACAATGTTTTTACCGATTGTTGAACATATTGCCCCCGTTTTTCGGCTGTGTTGTTCGCTGTAGAGTCAGCGGTATGTTGACATTGTAGAGTTGAGTCGTGAGAAGCCACACTAGTGTGACTCCAGCGGTAGTAAGTTGACCTGAGATGATGTATAGTAGATTGTGGACAATGTGGAATGTGGAGTAAGGACAATGTGGGCATGATGTGCGTCTAGTTTGTCAGTTTTGTAAGTTTGTTAGTTGTTGTTGTAGGGCGCATGGCTACGGGCCAAGGCCTTTAAATAAACAAACTCAAACCCGTTTTTGGTATAATGCCCGCAAAACGGGGGCAATATGTTCAATAATCGTTACTGCATCGTTTACCATTGTTGGATACAAATGGTGGCATAATTCAGCATTGTTTTGTTGGCATTACGCCCCTGTTTGTTGAACGTGTGGCTCTCGTGTCTGCATTGTTTGATGAACTTCCCTTCGTCGTCAAAGCAAAATGGCGCGAACGGTAAAGCGCTTTTTGGTGGACCTGAAATTGAAGGGCGTCTTGAACCAGCGGGACATTGATTCGGGGATAGTGACGGATGATAAGTATGACGAGGTGCTGAAGATCGCTGTTGATGTTGGCTTGGATGAGATGGATTTGCAGTTGTATGGAGTGGTAGGTGGTAGACTGAGAGATGCTGAACAAGGCTTACTATCCATGGAGAGCAACACTGCAGGTAACAATGACCGTGCGAACAATGGTGAAGCTGACAATGCCAGTGGGAACAATGAGACGGATCAAGCTTTGTTTGGTGAAGGGGCTCGAGTGAAGGGTCAGCGAGGCGTCGTTTGTGATGGTGTGTATGTGCCTGCTGAAGATACACGACAGATCTCAAAGCAAACATATGTCCAGGCTGTGGCGGCGGGTGCAGAGCTAATGGTGGGGGGAGTTGGAGGTGGAGCTGAGCTGGAGGAATCAGGAGAAGATGGTATTGGCCGAGCTGAAGGTCATCGGGATTTAGCTGCCCTTACCCGACTGTATAGAGGTTGTCTGGCTAATTTGCCCATGGAAAGGACTTTGGTACTTATTGCAAACCAGGCAGGGCGTCCGTACAGCGCGATTGACGTGAGGGATGCATTGGCCCCGATTTTGGACTTAAGAAGAGTGAGCGGTTTGGGTTGGCTTCGGTTAAACAATGTATTCCAGATTCAGTTTGCAGATTTGGAAGCAAAGTTGGCGGTGAAAAGAGTGGGCGCTCTGAGAATTGCCGGGCATCTGGCGACAGTGCACGACTTGCACAATCGACCACTTAAGTTTAGGCTCCATTGGTTACCCCTGGACGTGCCTGATGCAGCTATTACCAGTGCGTTACGAGAATATGGAGAGGTGGTCAGTCTTGCACATGAATTTCACGGAATGGAAGGGCTTCGGCATTGCCATACTGGTGTGCGCTGCGGTGTGCTGCGGCTGCGCGATACTGTTGTACTGGACGAAGTGCCAGACGAGGTGAAGGTGTTAGGGATCCCCGGACTGCTCTCGTTCTTTGACAGGCCACCTCGTTGCCTGAGATGCAAAATCCGAGGTCACGTGAGGCGGATGTGCACGGCCCGATACTGCGCGGAATGTGGAGTGGCCAAGCCGCGTGGGATGTTGTGCGAGCACCTTGCCCCAGACTCCAGTGTGCCGCCAGTGGTGCCTTTGGTTGAGGATTGTGTGTCTGGGGTGGATGGTCAGAAAGAGAGTGCTCCTGAACATGATTTGACTGGTAAATGGTCCACGCAGCGACGATCAAGGAGGAGGAAGGCATCGGCATCGAGGTCGGCTTTGGCGTCATCACCGCCACACGTGAAAGTTGTGGCTGTGGAACAAAACCGGTTCTCACCCCTGGCTGTTCCGGATGAGGCGCAAAGCATGCATCTAGTGCTTAATGGAGAAGAGAGGGAGCCGGTGGTAGGTGAGATAGAGTTGGTGCAAGGAGAAGAGGGGGGGTCCTTTGGCTGTGTTGGCATGGAGTGTTCTGCAGCACCAGTGTGTACAGTCAGTGGTGCTTTGGGTGAGGACAATGCTGTCATTGGTGTTTCAGAGCCTGAACAGAGTGTTCGTTGGGCTAGTGAGTGTGAAGAGATGACCGGGGGTAGTGATTTTTCAGGTAGCCCCGAAAGTGCTAATGCCGAGTTAAGTGGTGTACTTTTGAGTAGCTGTTTGCCTCCTAGCACCGTTAGTGATGCATGTTCTAGGGTTAGTTCCCAGGAGGGGGAAAATGAATTGTTGGTGGTTCAGGTCTCCCCGTGTCCGAGCCGGAGCCCCTCCCCCCCCCCCCGATCTGATTTAACTTCAATACTTTGTGTGCTTGGAACGTACGGGGAGTGATGAACAAGGGAGAGGATATTGAGGTGTTAAGTTCCAAAGTGGATATTTTGGGGTTGGTGGAAACGAGGCTGCCGTTCGGGGTAACACCTGGTTTGAGTGGATTTGTGGGGGTGGCGAGCCCAGGTCCTTCGGGTGTGCGGCTTTATGCCAGAGATTGGGTTCCTATGGTTGCTCCCCTCCCTGTTCCCCCCTGCCGAGGAGTTGATGCATGTGTGGTAAGGGTGTGGGGAGGAGGGGGTTGGGTCACAGTGGGTATAGTCCATATTGTTGGTCGTATCACTCGACTGGAGTGGGAAGGGTGGGTGCGTGCACTTCCCGGCCCAGTGGTGCTTGGGGGCGACTTTAATGCTCATCACTGGGCCTGGGGTAGCAATAAATGTGATACTCGGGGTCGAGTGATATCTGGCTCCTTGGATACCTTGGGTCTTGCCGTGGTACAAAACGGGACTCCGACATTTGTGAGGAATTACAGAGGGGTTGTTCAGGAATCTATTTTGGACATGTTTCTTTGTACCAGTTGTTTGGCTTCGAGGTTTTCTTTTGAAGTGTCGACGGACCTGAGGGGAAGCGACCATTTTCCTGTGGCTTTGAGGTGGGGAGGGGGAGGAAGGGTGCTGGATCAGGTGTGTCGCTCTGTCCGTCCGGTGGTGGAGGACGGAGATTTCGGCGCATGGGTGAGGAAATGGGGGGTTAAGAAAAGGAATCATAAGCGCTTCTGCCGACAGGCTGGGGGAGGTAGAGTAGTGGCAGCGTGGTGGACTCAGGTGTGTGTTGTGGCTGTCCGGGACAGGCGTCGTGCCTGGCAACGGTTTCTTAGGGTTCGCTCTGACCAGAGGTGGCTGGAGTATGTTGGGGTAGCTCAGGAAACTAGGTTTCTTCTCCGCAGGGAAAAAGCCCAGTATGGCAGCAGGTTGTGTGATAGGGTGTCTCAGGGGCTGCCGCTGTCGCAGGTTTGGGCCATGGTTCGCCCGCAAGATGTTCGCACCACTGTGGCGTGGGTGTTCGGTCAGTCAGGTGAGGTGCTACGAGGCCCACGGATGGCAGAGGCCTTCAATGTAAATTTTGCAGGTGTGTACGACTCCCCGAAGGGCCCCGCCCCTCCTTCGTTTGGTGGAGAGAAGTCATGTGAGGATGGTGGGGCAGATGCCCCATTTGAACTGGTTGAGCTCGCAGCAGCGCTGGGTGCCTGTCGCACGGACAGTGCCGCGGGGGTTGACGGCATTACTTACGGTACTCTCCAGAACCTGACTGAGGCCGGCCGAACAGCTTTGTTGGGTTTTTATCAGAGCCGGTTTGACGGGGCCGCAGTCCCGCCTTCATGGCTGTTCTCTGTCTTGACTCCTGTGCTGGGTAGGGGGAAGGTCAGGTCTGCAGTCAGCAGTTACAGGCCTATTGCCCTCCTCTCGTGCGCACGGAAGGTTTATGAGAGGATGCTTGCTTGTCGTTTGGTATGGCAGGTTGAGGGGTCTCGGAGGCTGTGTGGCACCCAGTTTGGGTTCCGGAAGCACCGGGGGGCTCAGGACGCTATGATGTTCCTAGAGTCCGGCATCCGCGAAGCATGGCTGCATGGCAGCTTTGCAGTTGCGGTGTTTCTGGATATTAGGGCGGCATACGATATGGTTGACATAGCGTGGGTGGGGTTAGCCCTAAGCGAATTGGGGGTCAGTAAGAAACTGCGTGCAGCGATTCTGGCTCTTTTGGGAAGGCGCGGGTTCGCGACTAGAGTGGGCGATGCATGGTCGGGTGTTAGGTACACTGACAGGGGCTTGCCCCAGGGAAGTTGCCTGAGCCCGATCCTGTTCGCAGTTGCGATCAACTCGGTGCTTCTGGACTTGGGTCAGGCTGTCAATGTCGTTGCGTATGCTGACGATGTGGCTGTATGGCTTGCTGGTGAGGATCTCCCGGCGGTCCTTGCTGCTCTGGAGGTGGCGGTAGGCGGCGCATCAAGGGCTTTAGCTGTCAGAGGGTTGCAACTGTCCGGTGCAAAAACCGAACTCATGGTGTTTCACCGGGGATATCCGTGTGGGGGGGAAATCACAGTGGATGGTATTTTGGTTAGGTCGGTTGATAAGGTGCGGTATTTGGGCTACTTGCTGGACCCTCAGTTGCGCTGGGTACATGAGGTGGCCGCTATCAAGAAGAATATCACTGCTCGCCTGGGAGTGCTAAAGACCTTGGCAAACAACAAGTCAGTGGCAAGGCGAGGTACTATGGTATCCTTTTACCGGATTTATATACGCGCATGTGCTGACTTTCACGTTCCGATTCTGGTGGGTTCTCGGCAAGCCCTTGGGGCAGTTCAGGTAGCGCTCAATGAGGGGCTTCGGGTGGTCACTGGATGTCTGCCGTCTACCCCTATTAACGCACTACACGTCGAGGCAGGGGAGTCCCCCATCTCTGTGAGGGCTAAGGAGTTGCTGGTGAGATTGTGTCATCGTGCATTGGCCAGGGGTCAGTCAGATGCCCTCGGGCGTCTCCTTTATGATTATATGTCATTGTCGCAGGCTGCTCGTGACATGCTGGGTGCTCCGGGGGCAGGCGCCTCCCTTCTCCAGTGGAGGGGGTTGAGCGGCTTCCAGTTCCCGTGTTTGGTGCGCCCCCCAGCCCCCTGGGTCTGGGGTGGAGCTGCGGTGGCAGCTCTGTCTGGGCCTGAGACTCTGAGGGGCTGCACATCACTTTGCACCCTTGTGTACAGCGATGCCTCTTTCCAGCCAGATGGCTTTCGGGGAGGAGTCGGGGTGTGCATCCCAGACCTCAAGGTAGAGTATTCTGGTGTGCTCGAGGCTCTCCCGTCGGCATTTGTGGGGGAGCTGGTTGCAATTTCGGTGGCGTTGGACATCGGGATTGAACTCGGTTTACGGGAGTTCCGCGTCATGACGGACTCCCGGTCGTGTATTGGTTTTCTTGGTCAGTGTTTCCGTTCCTTGCAGTGCTCGCACCCAATTGCCCTTGAGATTGGCTGGAAGATCTTCACTGCGGGCCTGCAAGGCCTAGCAGTCTCAATCGGGTGGGTGAGAGGCCACACGGGGGTGTTAGGGAATGAGCTGGCCGACGATCTTGCAAAGAGGGGCCTGGGTGGGGTGGGGGGAAGGGTTTGCTTTGCCCTAGGGCCCAGAGACCTACGTCCAGTGGTCAGTAGGGTTTTGGGGGAGGAGTGGAGTGCCGACTGGCAGCTAGGGTCTAATGGTCGTCACTTGTTTGGGGTGCACCCCACTACTGACATTCCGAGGCTGCTGAACAGCCTTTCTCGGCGTGGCGCGGGCTTGGTCTCACGTTTGCGCACAGGGCACGTACAACTGGGGGCGCACCTGGCTCGGCTCGGTTGGGCAAGGACGGCCAGGTGCGAGTGTGGGGGTGGTGATGAGACTGTTGAACATTTTTTGTTGGAGTGCCCTCGTTGGGACCGGTTCCGCCGGTTTGGGACACGGGTTGGGGAAGGAAACCCGCTCCGTGCTGTTCTTGGGGTTCCACCATTCGTAGGGCCAGGACAGTGTTTGCTGTACCGGGTCTTGGGTTTTTGCAAGGCCACGCAACGTTTCGGATTATAAGGTGGTTTCGCAGTCCCTTCCTTGGTGTTCGCTCTCCTGTGCGGTCCAGGTTGAACCCGGCTTTGTGCCGATGCTATGTAACGGGGGTGTGGGGAGAGGTGCTATGATGGGTCAGAGTGGTGGAATTGTTATCTTTGTGAGTTGATGGTGGTCTGGTTGTTAGGTTAAGTAGGTTAAGTTAGTTTTGTAGTATTGAGCGATAAGTGTAATAGGCTTTTAGGCTCATTAAAAACTTCAACTTCGTCGGGCAGATGACCGGAAGCGGTTAACGCTCGTTAAAACCCTTTGAACCCTTCAGCAACAATTGCGAACGAAGAGGCGCTCTGGTTTTTCGCTTGTAGGATCAACTGGCATTATAACAACCGAAAGCCTCGAGACATTATAAAACAATGTCCGCGGGCGCTGGTGCGACATTGTGACATTGTTTTACAATGCTCTCGGTTTTTGGTCATTATCTTTTAAAAGTGGCCTTCTTAGGTGTGCACCGCGTTCAGCAATAAAGCAGATCATGACTACACAACTTTATCTCGTAGCTTAACAAAAGTTTAAATATTTTTAGATCGTAACATTTTAATTATTAGCCTAATGATGTCAACATTTTGGAAAAAAAATACAACCTCGGTGCTGGATCGGCTTACTAGATGATTACGGGAAGTTTATTTCCTGATGTCGTAGAAATTAAACTAGAGAATAAAGAGAGAGAAAAACGAAAAACATGTGACTGCGCAACGAGTCCGAGAGCCCCAAAAATAATAACTTTGAGCTTTTAAGTTTTTTATTAGTGCCAGAGAAAACTAAATTTTACTTTTCCGTCCCTCTCAGATCACCTAATTCTGAAAGGTTTACCTATTGCCTTGCTTAGATATAGGGCGGTACCCAGTGGCGGCCGTTATGATAGGGTAAAGTGGGTAGGCTTAATTTTTTCCTATATGTTGGGAGAGGTGAGGGTGGAGGTTTCTAATCTCACTAAACCGAGATTAGATCTTTTTAAAGAAATGGAATCGTACTTCACTTTAAATAATTCAACGTTCAAATTCCCGCTAGTTAAGTTATGTTTTGTATACTTGTTTTTGAAAAGTACAAAGACTCACTATTAAAATACTGTATTTTTAAATACTGTAGTTTTTTTCGGTTAATCCAAATATCAGTTGTTTTGTATAGGCTGCTAATTGTTTTTGAAAAGTACAAAGACACACTATTAAAATACTGTATTTTTTAACACTGTATTTTTATTTTGTTAAAGGGATATACCTCCCAGCCCCATTTTTCTCAATCCTCGACAACAAGTACGACCCGAAAGGTCTATTTCCTTACCGTTAGTCTTTCCCTAGCTGAAAATCCTTTTTTAAATGTGGCCTCTAGGAGATTTTCTGTTGAATATAATGGAACTTTCTTTACGAACGACCCATAACTATATGATGCTTTGCGTGCTTACAATAACCATGACGTTTCATCTCTGTGGGTGCATGTGGTTGCTAGTAATTACCATGAGATCTAAAATCTAAAAGCGTAAATGCGGTAAAAATTAAAATTAATTATTCCAATAGATCGCTGAAGAAAAATTATAAGACACTAGTCTGAAAAATTATAAATTGTGATTTTAAAATACAAGAATCATTCCGGTTTGTGACGACACAATTAATGCGTTCATGCTGGCTCGTCTATTAGGAACAATGCCAAATGAGACAGTAGCTACGTTCTTTCGGTGTGAAGAACGCAGCTACTATCTTAGATGACCTTTGTGTTCGTATGTGCGCGGAAGGCGACCATAGTAAACTGTTATAATGCAGGTGGAATGTTATTAGGCAGACCGGGTGTCCCTTTAATGCGAATATCCTTTTTGTTTTATATACTTGTTTTTGAAAGGTACAAAGCCACAGTATTAAAATACTACATTTTTAATACAATAGTTTTTTTTATTAATGCGAATATCAATTTTGTTTTGTAAACTTGTTTTTGAAAAGTACAAAGGCACACTATTAAAATACTATATCTTTTAATACTGTAGTTATTTTTGTTAATCCGGATATCAGTTTTGTTTTCTATAGGCGGCTTGTTTTTGAAAAGTACAAAGGCACACTATTAAAACTATATTTTGTAAAAATGTAGGTTTTTTTTGTTAATCCGAATATCAATTTTGTTTTGCATACTTGTTTTAGAAAAGAACGAAGACACACTATTAAAATAATTTCATTCGGTCTCATTCCAATTTTTTTTCATAACAGTCGGTCTGAAGCAATAACAAACCATAATTCAAAATAATAATGTGCCCATTTGTCCCCACGCATATTTGTCATCGACTATGATCCAAATATCACCAGCCTGACAGTTAATGTGAGCTAGTGTTTCGCTGACACATTTAATTTTTTCCCATGGTTTGCACTTTCTGTTCATCGGCCCCCGGAAGTACGAGTGGTTTTCAGGGCATGCGGACAGGTGGGGAGCGGAATTCACGCGCCCTGTAGCTCGAGGTCGGGCCAAGGAGCAGAGGATACCGGACTAGCAACAATGTCCTCCCCCTCCCCTTACACCGGAAACGACGTCACGCGCATCACCAGACGGGCGTGACGATGAAGCAAGGAGGTTGACAGAGAGGAACGCTACTCCACTCAACCAAATTTGTCGCCACACCGGGGGTAATTTTTGATGGAGCTTTAATAAAAGAGAGTATAGTGTAGAATGTAAGGTGGAGTATAGCCTACGGGAAAACCACGACGATTTTTTTTTCACAGCTGCGACACGATTTGGGGAACTCCAATAATACACAAGCATTCTTCAAATTACTGCCCGTTTAATACTGCGGGTGCGATGTGGAAAACTTGAATGAACCGCCCCAAAATTAAAATTCCGAACTCCCAAAAATTGTATTGCTAATAATATAATAATATAACTTTAGCCACAAGGCAAGGATAACGGCAGGGCTCAGGGCCACTAACGCCGCTCCTAAACTAAAGTAAAATTAATAAGTACGTTTTAAATAACAAGTGAGTGGTAGACGCTGTAAACGTTTACGAAAGACATAGACTGACGGAGCCCTGACCACATCCTCCAGAAGTGAGTTCCATGGCTGAACCACTCGAAGAGCAAAGAAATGCACATGGTTTCTGCACTCCGTTCGTGATGCTGTAGGCTATTTATTAACGACTAAAGTAGAAACTAGCTTAAAGGGGAATTGCCACCAAATGACTTCACATGGCTATTACTCCGAAAGTGACGTCAATATTACGCCAAAGGTGACGTCATATGGCTATTGCACCAAAAGCAACGTCACATGCTATTACACCAAAAGTGACATCACTATTACGCCAAACGTGACGTCACATGGCTACTACACCAAAAGCAACGTCACATGGCTATAACACCAAAAGTGACGTCACATGGCTGTTACACCAAAAGAGACGTCCATGGCTATTACACCAAACGTGACGTCACTATTACACCAAAATTGACGTCACATGGTTATTACTTTAAACGCAACGCCAATGGTTATTACACCAAAAGCGACGTCACAATTACATGAAAAGTGACGTTAAATGGTTATTACACCAAAAGCGACGTCACTATTACATCAAAAGTGACGTCACATGGCTATTACACCAAAAGTGACGTCACGTGGCAATAGTTCAACAGAGTTGATTGATGCGTCAATAAGCAAAAATGGCGGCCAGAGTCAGGAAAGAAGTGTTTTGAGAACGTATGGTCACCGTTATAGTTGCGTTGTCAAGGGCGTTGCTAAGAATTTTAAATTAAATACCATTTGATAAACATGTTTATTATTTAAAATTCACGTGACTTGTTACCTTCTTTTAAACCTTTGAGGGCTGCGTGTTACGACAATCTCCACCATTTCAAAATTATTTTTACAGAAATAATTCCAGCGAAGAACAACTACCGGTCCGCCATTTTTAGTCGCTGGATTCAGAGGAAAATCCCCTCGAAGAGGGTGGCGAATCCGTTTCGCGAAGTTCCCTGTGCGTTTAGGAACTACTTTGGTGACTGGAAACTGCGCTGAGCTTTCTGGTGTGTTTAGGCAAGTGTTCACTCACTGATTGTTTTTTTTTCTTTAAACAAATTTCTTCTGTCATCTGTAGCTAACGGCTCCTGCAGACGAACTATATTCGTTTTGAAACTCTACCTTTCAAAAACAGGAAGCAAGCTAGTAAGGTGTGGGCAAACCCTGGTTTCCAACCGGTAAACCTCTATTCATGGTAGGGGACGAGACACAGGAGAGAATAGAAACCACAACTGCTGAGGAAGCCTGATATACTCTCATTTTCTCACACTACCCTTGCTGGCCCTGGCACTTTACCAGAGATCCCTTTCCTGTCACCAGACCAGTCCAGTTTTCCCAGGCAGCTATAGGCTGACTTACTAAGGTGCCTATACTCATCATGTTCATAGGTGTCTTATGTCCAGTGTTATAGGCGAACAAGCCTAGACGCACACCATAAAGCCCTAAAGACCAAACCAGGCTGGCTGCTCGCTGCTGCTTCACGAGTGGGATGCTGTAAGAAAGAAGTCAAAATCTCAATACCAACTATACATGATTGCAGCTTTGATAGGCACGAGGTAACGCATCGCTTCAGACGAAATTGTCTTCTAAGCCCTAACCAAACAGAACACAATTTCGTGCGAAGCCCAAACCAGACGAGTTGCTCGTGGCTGCATGGCGATTCAGGATGGTGTACCAAAGACATCAAAATCGGTCAATAAATGCCACACTAACTATTTAAGTGCAGCAATTTTGATCTTGTAGGAACATAGTAGCGTGTCGCTTCACATGAAATGTCATCTGCCTGTTTAGGGCTTTAACCACACAAGAAAATTTCATGCAAGGCAACGCGTTACTACGTGCCTACAAGGTCAAAATTGCTGGAATCGCATGGTTCGCGTCACGGTTATTGCCCGATTTTGACATCTTACTTACACCGTCCCGCTGTAGAGATTGGTCTCAGCTTTCGCCCTTAGACTCGTCAAAGTTGGACGCCCTCGTGCTGTTGCTAATGCAACTGCACCACAATTGGCCTTACAAGTGAGACCTATCTCTCAATCTGCCTCCTTTCCAAGCATTCTACAGTTGTCAATGTATTATCTTGTAACAATATATGTATTCCAATTCTGTTGTAACAACAATGTAACTCGTGCACTGCCTAGCTGACAATTGTAATAGATTATCTGTTAGGCAACAATGTAGTTCCAACCCCTCCTTCATTCCAAATCTGACTGCAGCCATCGTAAGTTGTTTATTTTCGATCATTCACTAGAAATTATTCCCCAATTTCCCCCAATTGTCCCCATTTAAGTTACATCATGCCCCAAACAATTCACCACTATTCATCCACATCACATTAGTTTCAAGCAGGGATTTGTGTCGTGGCAGGCGAGTGAGTGAGTGCAACATCTAAATTACTGACCATTAAAACATCTATCAGCAATGAATCTGCTCTAAATAACTTTAAACCTTTCACCATCGTTTGCTCACCACATCAACATAACCGCCCCAGTCAAACTCCCTGCACCGCTTCGCGTGGCAGTACCGAGCAGCCAGTCTGGTTTGGGATAAAGTTTTCAATGATGTAGAAGTTCTGCATGTTTCTGGGTATCAGATGAGGCGCGTCAAGAATCTTTCAGCCGCATGTCCTTTCATAAATCGTACTCAACATTTTTACGCAATTTGGGGTCGTAAAGAAATGCCCGCTTCAACCGTCTCATTTCCCCTTCCCTGCAAACCCCACAACTTGTTTTTTTTTTTATGAACTTGGAAGTGGTCCATTTCGAGCTGTAATATTTTGACATGCGTGCCGCCGACCACTAATAAGTGGACGGACGGGTCAGCAGAAGGCGGTTTTTGTTCAGGGGATGGAGGAGGATGACCCCTGCCTACTTACGGTCAGTACGTGCCGCTTTTTGAGGAATTTTACCGACATTTTGAAAATAACTTCGCTTAACTGACGAACGAACCGGTGGTCATTCTAACACCGTCATTAAGGAGCTGGGGGGAAAAAAACTTGGGTGTTCGGTTTTGCTCTGGAATTTCAGATATTTTCAGAGGGGGGAGAAAAATAAAAGAACAGAAAAAAACATTACGAAGCTGTTGTTATTTCGTGAAGGATTTTCGAACATTTATGTTTAACGGGAAAAAAACATGAAGGAAAACATAAAGATTGTCTTGCACGCACACAACTCGAAAGAACTGAAAGATAAACAGGTTTGTGACCTGATTTTGGTAGACTATAGGGCAGTAACATGATGTGGTATTATTGTATATAACTCTATGGTTGGAGCCAGTAACTGTGTTAGCTGCAAGGGGCACTGGAGGGCGAAAAGAAGGGCGTCTTACTGAAGACAATGCTGTTAAGAGTGGATTTCTTAGGCCTATAACGCGCGATTTTTGTCGATTTGGCAGTTGCTGACATTTTTAAGCAAGTGGAATCTTTATTTTCCGATTACAACCTCGCAGCATAAGGGATTGGAGAAAACAACAGTTTTTTAAGTCTAAGAAATCCACTCTCAAAGCACAGCCTTGACTAGAAGTGCCGTTGTTTAACCCTCCATTTCAATCTAGTGTCCCTTGGAGCTATCTTTCTTGTAGACAATATGACGTCACTTGCCGCTGCTCTATTGAATATGTGCGTAGCCAGCATTAAGTATATATAAATAATTTCTGATGTTGGTGTCTATAATCCACTTTACAGGGCTCGACATTACTGGCGCAACTGTGCAATTTGCGCTTCTGAATACCCCGGCAGATAACGATTAGGAAAATGTCAGCACTGGAACGAAGTATGAAGAAATAGCGAAGCCCACAGTGCATAATGTCAACACAACCCGACGTTTCGAGCTGACTCCAACTCATTATCAAGGGAATAAAAAAAAAACACTTAAAATTGTATAACGGTGCAAACAGACAAACGATTGCAGGCAAAACTGCCTAAGTCAAAACAACAATTATTCGAACAATTAACAAAAATTTAAAAATTTTTAAATAAAAAATTTAGTGTTTTGTATTATTTAGTCCTTTGATAAGCTGGAGTCAGCTCGAAACGTTGGTGGGTAGTGTTGATTTTGTGCAGTTTGGGTTTCTCTTTCTCCACACAGCCAGGTAACGCTCAAGGGTACGAAAATTCCGCTTCTAGATCTAAAAACTGTTCAAAACAAATTCTTTAACCCTTTAATACCCATGCCGAACTGGTTGATTTTTTTTTTAAGTCCCATATAGTATTTGGATCAGACGCGGGATTCGAACCCGCATTCACTCGGTTTGAAAACGAGGATGCTAACCACTGGGCCGTTTGTTGCTGCTCGCTTTGCTCGGGGTCCCCTAACAAAGCTCGCGTTGCGCGTTGGGACTTAGTTTTTTTGGCCGTTCCGTAACCGTCTACGTATACTGTGGCCAAGCCATTGGGCGGTAAAAGGTTACAGGGTTTTTTTTTCCCCTAACATGTGTCCTGCAAGTTGATTTTGCTATTTTTTTTATTTTAGAAATTACAGCGAAATAATTTCGTGATAGTGGGCCATATACCGCTTTGATAGCCCAGCTAGGAAGAAGAGCAGATTGGTACAAAAGCAACAGTTAGACATCATGGGCAATGATTGCCCTTTTCCTTTTCTGTCGCTTTTCAGCAAACGGTTATTATAGTGTCCAGGCCTATCTTGAGTTCGCTCCAGATAATCAATTGTATGATTTTTGGTAGCAGAGTGCCTTGTTGATATCCACGGTGGTTACAAAAACAATGGCGGCCGTAGATTAAAGCCGCTCCCTCCAGGAAGACGTAGCCGCTCGTAAAATACCTACAGGACTCAAGATAGGCCGCGTACACAATAAATGCCGTCTCAGAAGTATGCTAAAGCAACATCAGCTGCTAATAAATGCATCACGTTAGTAGGAAGTGGGAGTGTCATAGTTGTAACTATCGCTTCATATTCCGTCTCTTGTCACAAGGTCGTCTGGGAAAGAAGCTGTAATTTTCATTTCCCGAGTCCAGGCCACTTGATTCAACATCGCCCTCCTCTAATTTTACCAAGCGAGCGACCGCTCAAATTTTCCGAACGTGCGTGAACTGGCGTTGAGTCAGGAGGCGAGACACGCGATTTCTGCCCGAGTTCGCCTTGGCTTGAAGACGCCATCTGCTTCACCGCTTCACGCTCGTGGAACACTGTCGTAGCATGCCTGGATTAATCGTAGCACGGTTGGTATTTTTTCGCACCTATTCATCGCAATATTAAAACGGGTTATCCCAGTCGGAAAATAATTATGACCAGTCCTTCGACATTTGACCGCATCGCGTCGCGGTTGTAGGAAAAAAAAGTCACAGGAAAAAAGTCACAGAAATAAAGTCATAGAAATTAAGTCACAGAAAAACAAAGTAACAAATTAACCGTCACCGTTTTAAACTGGTGTGTTTTGTGCCGAGACACGCCATGTTAGGACAGTCCATTCGAACAACATCCCTCATTATGTACTCACAAGCTAGAATTCATTGATTCTCTGCTACAGTAGTTACGTTTATATTAAATTTATATTCAATATTATTATTTATTGATTATATTAAATGTTCGGTAATTCTACGTTAAAAGTTAATAACAGACCTGTTCGGAATATCAGCTGGGACTGACATTCCCACTTTTGAATTGAAGGATGTTATTCAAATGAACTGTTCTAAAATAATGTGTTTCGGCGCTGAGATACGTCACGGCCTTTAAGAATTATACGCCTGTTCCACCTGTTTTCCCCCTGTTTTGTGGAATGTCACTATCAACAACAATTCTGTAACTGAAAATAATTGTGAAGCATTGATGTTCACTGCTATCATCTTGCAAGAAGCTGTTTACCGACAAATAAAAAAAGAAAGTAAAACGTCGCTGTATCAGACTTCAAGAACTGAAATATTCGGTAGAATCATCAACATTGAGCAGGATCCCCAGCCCCGTCAGGTAAATATTTTTACAATCATCACTTTGTGACTTTTTTCCCTGTGACTTTATTTCCGCGCACCGGGGTCGCGACAGAGGCGGACTGGCAGCCAAAAGGCGCAGGTCCCGGATCTCCAGGGGGGTGCTGTCACTACTGCTCCAGAAAATTCAGCTAGGGGGTCTGGAAGAGCGCCGAAAGCTCCGAAAGCTGAAGCATTTTACGCTATTTTACTACCTGTTTCTGGCCTCCAGGGAACACTAAATAAGCGTAACAGAGCAAATTTTGGTGATTTTTCTTATTCGTTCTTCAGGATGGCAGGTTTGGTAAAAACTTCATTGTGACTACATCATGTTTTTTTTTTAGGCATTTTCTTTCCAAATTAAATTAAACTGAGTTCAGTTTAGAATTATGTAAACAAGCCCACAGCTAGCCATTGACGATTGGGGGTTGGCTTAAGTGTACATTTTATAGTTTTGTAGGCAGAACATTTTTTTTAAATGGACTAAGAAAAGGTGAAAAATTGAGAAATCTCTTGCTCAGTTTTATCCAAAACGACTAGGCTTAGAGGCATTATTGCAAAAAATTTCCACATTTTAAAAGCAACAACATACTCCAATTTAAAAAAAAGGAGCATCGAAAAATGAAAAAAAAGGAGCATCGAAAAATGAAAAAAAAATGGTGAAATATTTTACTCATTTTTTTCCAAAACAACTTGAGGTAAACACATTTGAAATAAACAAGCTCCATTTTCATTTTTTTTTACCTTGATTCTACTCCCGTCTCTACGGCCCTGGTGGCACCGCGCCGAACTATGCTGGCCTTCAGCAGCAGTAGACAAGTCGGGAATGAGCCGCGTCGCGTCGTGTCGCGTCACGTGGGTGGTGACAATACGGTTACGGTTACGGTTACGGATCAAATTAAAACAGTTTGATGAGAACGATGTAGTATATCTGCCTGTACTACGAGTACGTCGATGCTGTACGGATGGTTTTAGAATTCAATTTAGATTCCATACAACTCGGCAAAATCAGTATTTTTTTCACAGACTTTTTAATTATTTTTTATTAAGGATCGGGAAGCTGAAGCTGGCCGATGGAGGGGAAGGAGAGGCGCCGATAGCCTGGGACGCGGGTCCCATTTGGGTCGCGACCCAGAACGAGCGATTCAGCATTGGGTAATATTATCACGGACACGCTGTCCAGCCTTACGGGCTCTCCTTTATGAAGCTCTTACAGCAAAATATTAACATTTTTTTAGGCTGCCTGCATATTCTTTCAGCCTTGAGCTAGGTACATTTGAAAGAAATGTGGTCAGTTAAATAAAAACAAAATAAAAAAATAAAATGCCTGGTTGTGTGGTGCTTTATTTCCCACCCCCCCACCCAAAACCAAACTTTTTTTTTTTTTTTTTTTTTTTTTTTGTGTGTGGCCTAACGCACTTTTTTTCTGGACTGAATTTCTTTTTTTTAATTAACCTGGAAGCACTGAACTAGGGTTAAACTAAGGTTGTAGGGAAATTTCCAGTATTTTCTAGTAAAATAAAATAATAGTTTTTACCGCATGTTCCATCGACGTTTTTTTTCCAGTCTATTCCAGTTTTTCCTTTCCACCGATATTCATACTAGTGGACAGTCAGCTGCTGAAAAAAACTACTTCGGAGTACACTTTGATTGGCGGAGCAGAGTGAGCGAAGCGAGCGTAACGTAGCCTATAACGGGCACCAAATTGCAAAATGTTGGTTGGTTGTACTTCTGTATCCAAACGAAAGGTCGGATTGGAATGAGTTGAATCAGTCATGGAACCCCCATGAAATACCCCTCCAAGGGCCCGCAGCACCTGTACTCCTCCCTGAGACTTGATGAAGAAATTCTTGCAAATCGAGCTAAAAGCATTAAATTTCGTATACGTATGTCAATATTAGCAGTACAGATCGAACCAGCCATGGAAACCCCATGAAATACCCCAAGGGCCCCCAGACGTGCACCTCTCTACTGCCCCTCCCAAAGGCTTGACCAAAAAATTCTTGCAGATTGAACTGAAAGCAAGGAATTTCATACACAATTCTTTGTTAGCTGTTCAAACAAGTTCCTCCCTAGTTCCCCCCAATGCCCCCTCCCTGATGCTTGACCAACAAATTCTTGCCGATCGAGGACAAGATGGAAATTTGGTGCACAAGTCATTCTTAGCAGTAAAATTCGAACCAGCCGTCCAATCTCCTAGAGGCTTGATATTTCAATCCGCTCCGCCTGTAATTACTCAAACCTGTTTCCTAGTACTATTTAATTCTTGAGATATTATGCCAGCGTACATTTGAAAGTACCGGTAGGTAGCCCATTTTATTGTTGGTTTACACTTACAATTACAAGCTCAATATTCAGTGTTCACTCCACTGGCGTCATGAAAAGATTGAAGACAGCAGCGTAGGAAGACGAAAGTGACTCCTAAAGCTCCGTGCTTAAACTTCATTTCCCGAAGCACAGCATCGATTTGCTTCTCCATCCTGGTACGACTAATTCGAGTTGCAGAGGTTCAGACAGCATCCTTTTTTCAACATTGTCCTTTAAGCTGGATCCAAAGTTTTCACAGACATTTAGATCGGGAGAATTAGGGCTACTCTTCATCACCAAAGAAACACGAAGCTTTTTGAGTCACTTTTGTTTTCCTACCCAGCTGTCTTCAATTTATTTGTGACGCCAATGGAGTGAACACTGAATATTGATATTGTGAATGTAAACCCATAATAAAATGGGCTAATTATCGGTACTTTCATTTTTTCTCTATCATGCTTAGTTTACTCTGGGGAGGGGGGGTATCATTGTTTACCACCCCTTACATTATCGATTAGTAAAAAGTAAAAATGAGGAAAATTAGTTGTTAAACAATGGCATATACGAATTGTTCACTTTGTGTTTACTATCGGTAAGGCGTATAACTTGACGCATTCATTTGTATTTTACTTTGCATTTCACTCTGCACTCCCAACCCCATCCTATCTAACCGATACGGGATGTGGCAATTGTTCTCTACTGCGTATACAAATGCCCCTCTAAAGGGAAAGCCTAGTAATCGTTACCATAGTTACCTCACCGTGCGTAGGGCTGCCAAAATGCACAACGGTAGAGCAGCGAAGCCACTTCTTGCGTAAGGGGAGACTTGAGCGTACTTTGTACCTTCCTCGAGATTCCATGATTGAAACGTACCTTTGAGAAACTGTTGGAGTCCGAGTTTTGTTTAAAACACGATTCATGAATACGGGTTTGAGTTACCCAGGATTGGTTTCAAATTTCAAGTAAGGAAAGTTTGCTGAAGTACGGTCTTGAGTTGGAGT
>JAHWFP010137603.1:0-30176 GCA_023313725.1 Lithobius niger | reverse complement strand
GTTTCAAACACGCATGAAAGATCAACCGTTTCACAGTTTTGTTTCTAAGTGATAAAACAGAGCCTTAAACCTCCCAGAGTTGCTGTTTACAAGTCAACTCCTCAAATTATAAAAGCCTCGGCTACTTATAAAGTCCGTCTGGAGTGAATAACCAATGAATCCCACACAAAGATCAAACCGTCAGTTATTTGAATTAAAGTTTAAAACAAATAAGAAAGATTTTGGTTTTTAGTAAGAGAACCACTCTGACGTTATGGGGTGAGAAACCTAAGATGCCGCTACAGGCGTCACCACCATAATATTCCCTAGCTAGAGAGAGTTTAAGTTACGTTTTTAAACTAAAATTTAGACTTGGGGGTCGTAAATTAAATTTTCAAAAGCTAACAACAAACATACGAACCACTACCATCGTGCCCGGCATGGCATTCCCCGGACATGGCGTCTCCACTCCCGACTGGCGTGACCCTTCTCTAGCTTGAGATCTGTGAGCTGTGCTAACTATGCATTCTGGGGCTGGGGTTTTATGCTGGAGAGGAGGGAAAGCGCGGACGTCGAGGATAGCTGCGGGGGTCTGATTGGCTGAGGGCCTCGAGAACAATGGAAAGTGGGAGGAGCAGTCGGTTGAACAAAGGGGACTGGGTGCAGAGCCGTTTGAAGGAGTAGGAACATGTAAAACGGAAAAAGATAGGCCTGTTTTGAGTTTTACTCATTTGAACTTTCGGAAATGGGCCTTTACTTTGTATTATTGGCTACGGATTGAATATTTACATGTTTGTAACGTGAATAGGCTCTTGTTAAAGCTTGATACTTGGCTTTGGGTAATGCAGAAAGCATTACTATTAAATTAAACAAGCTTTTAACGGTAAACTGCAGTGTTAAACACCACAACTAGTTTTGGCTGGGGAGGGGGGCAAAAAGGGGTTTTCGAAGTTTTTGCACAGTTTGACTTTCGGATTTGGTTTGAACAGATCTTTGTAAGAATTCTTTTAGTGTTTAATAGTAGATCAAGCTATTTGCAGGTTTCGGTGGGTCACAGTCAGGTCCAGAGGAGAACTAAAATAAACATATATACACTGAAAAATTCGTGTCCGGTAGAATGCCAGGTCGTATTACGTTTATACGTTTGGACATATGGTAGCGTTTCTGGGGGCAAAAGATTATTATAAAAAGGCTAAATGAATAAATAGTTTAGTTTAATTATATGCTAAAACGCATAAAGTTAAAGTGGAGGTTTGAACCTTAAAGTTAACGGACAATGTTTGATCTAAGTGGAAATTTTTCATAGTAGTTGCGATCGTTCAAACACAATAAAAAATATCACACTTCAAAATTGGTTGTCATTATATGGACACATGGTTCAGTACCTTTCTCCTAAAACACAACTAAGCTAGAGTTTGGGCTTTATGCCCGAAAAATAAGAGTAATGAACGTACATAAATACAGAGTTCCAATAATGGCAATGGCGGCCATGTTGAAGGTGCGATGTGGTTTTGGGGTGATCTTCAAACGTGAATTACTGGTACTTCCGGGTGGAAAGTCCGGATTTGGGCTTCCCCAAGCATCTTGTATTTGGGCAAGCTATAGATGTTGAAAATTTGGAATGATTCTGTCCATTAACAAAAAAACGGCCAGATGTGCCTCGGCGAGGCATTTTTGGATGCCTCAAGAAAAAAAATTTCAATTTTCTTGAAAAACAGGCGTTTTTCGGTGGCGCTCGTTTACACCAGACACCACCAAGTATAAGCCTGCTATGAAATTTAGTTGGGGATGAACGCACATTTTCACTCTTCCAAATCCCCCCCCACCCACCAAAAAAAAATCCCCCTAGCGCTGGCAAGCCCAATTTCACTTCACACACACTAAACTTGCTTCTGGCCATTAAGACGATGAAGCTCTCTGCTAACGCCGGACTGTTGCACCGCGAGAACAGCTTGGCTTGCTTCCACATCGGTTCTCCCTCTGTTGTAGCACGTAAACTTGCTTCCCCCTCATAACGGTCGGAATCTTCTTCCTTTTTCCTAATTACAAATCGTAAGCCCCTTTTACGTTCGTGGACACCCACAGCGACTTTGACGTGAATGTCCGATGATTTAGGTTAGGTGTTTGGTTTAACGATTCATTCATTTATACCAGGTACCCCTCATAATGTTGCAACGATATTTAAGGTTGTAAAAGTTACTCAGAGTTCGTTTTGGGGAATTATACCGCCGCCATTTTGTTTTGTAGGCCGACACAAGAGTTTGCAATTACGGCCGTTCATTTTGGTTTGTAACTATTTTTGTTTGCTTTCTACGTATGGGCAAAGCGGTAATAACGAGGGAAAAAACGTTTTACGTCGGAAAGTGTGTATCTGACTGTCCCACATCTATGCTAAAAACGTCAAAATACCAGTGTTACCTGGTTAATTTTGGTTTCTATTGCCTATTGAAAAAATACATTATGGTACCTATTTTTTAGCATTCTCCTTCTACAATGCTGTTTCTACTGCGCAGCCTCCATCGTATATATAGTCGAAGCGGAGCGACAGAGCTCACCTTTTCGACACCTCTACCCTGCCCAAATGGCAATAAGAGGGAAGGAGGGCGGGAGCCAGGTAATGTATTTTTCAATAGGCAATAGAAACCAAAATTAACCAGGTAACACTGGTATTTTGACGATTCTAGTTGCCTTGAAAAAATCCATTACCTATTTTTTAGCATTCCCATTGACTTCGTCAAGGCGGAGGGTGCCATTTGATCGGAGTCCCTTCAGGTAGCGACCGGCCCCTGGAACACAAAGTGAATTCCAGCGTGCACAGGTGTCAAAGTACACGGTGGGCTGCCATGAAAGGCCCAACGTGGTACAAGCCGTCGGCATGGTGAGACATGTCCCGGAGGTAATGGGACGTGAAGACGGTAGGATGGCGCCAGGAGTCAGATTCCATGATGTCCGTGATGGAGATATTGCTGAAGTGAGCCCAGGAGGTAGAAATAGCACGAAGTTCATGTGCCGTGACTTCAATACTCTCCGTGACACAGTTGACATCGATAGCGTCGTAGGCCTGGAGGATCACGGTCTTGATCCAGGAGGCAATCATGCGAGAGGAGGTTTCCCCAGTCTTGCTGCTGAATGGAAGGAAAAGTTGCATACGGTCCTTCCATATAGAATGGGATGCCTATAGGTAGAAGCGGACGGCTCATACAGGACAGAGTTCTCTCTTGATCATCGCCCAAGATGCTGGAAAGAGTCGGGATAATGAAGGGATGAGCCCGGTCGGTGGACTGCTGGGTTATGGCTCGGAAAGAGGAGCAAGGCGTCAGAGTAATGCCTTTGAAATCTGGTAGGAAAAAACAATTCCGTTCCCTGGTGGAAAGGGATTGTAGGTCGCTGCAGCGGAGGCACGCGGCGAGAGCAACGAGAAACAGTACAGTCTTCCTGGTGAGATGGCTAAGACGTGCGGAGGCAAAAGGGTCGTAGGGGGCAACCAGCAGGGCTGTTAAGACAATGGAGAGGTCCCAGTTGGGAAAATTCTTGGGGACACGAGGACGATCAAGTTGGGACGAGTGGATCAAAGATGAGATTTGTATAATCCGTGAGGAGGTCGGTGGTCCCAGCTGCACTGAAACGGCATTCAAGGTTGACCTATAAACCAAGATGATAGATCCTTTCAATCCCTCCTTAAACAAGGAAGTAAGGAAGCGGAGAAGGAAGGCAGGAGGTAGCAAATGTTAAGCGGAGGATGCCGACCAACCACCGGAAGCGGAGGGAGGCGGAGGTCGACGGTAGGTAGTGAAAAGGCCGGGAAGCAAGGACGATGAGCAGCTAGTAGTACTATTGGTAGTTGTCTGCAGAGGTCTTCGTACAGTGTGTTGGTTGTAATGCGGACGTTCACCTGTGAGGTGGTACTCAAACCTAGGCGGGGATGTGAAGTCCTTGTAAAAAGGTAGGAGTGTAGGACAGCTTGTCTGGATGAATGGTCATTTCTGACGTTTCAACAGTCGAACGGCGGAGAAGGAAGAGGATGTAGGAATACTAATATGATAAGAAACGTGGTACCGCAGGCTCAGAGGGAGCAAGCCCCCTCTCCCCGTTGTCCCGAGCAGGGGATCGATGGGAAGGATGCTGCAGAAGGCGGAAGGACGGTGGCAGGATGGAAGGTGTTACGCAGCGGATGCAGCCATACAATGGAGACAAGACCAATGTTCAGATCACGTTGAGGAGAAGGTAGAACGAGCTGCATTAGCGGAGAGGACAGGCGATTGTCACGTGAAGGAAAGATAACATGGAGGGACCCATGGTTGTTGAAAGACCGGAGGCTGCTGCGAAATGGAGGTTTGTCCCATGGGAAGGTGGCCCGACCGCCGAGCAAGAGCTTGTGAGATGCATACGACGAAAGTAACCTTCCGGTGGAGGAGGAAGGCATGCGTGTGGAGGCGGAGCTGCTGGCGGAGGTAAACACGTGCTATTGCAGCGGTAGCAGGATCTTGTCCTGAAGACAGCCTGGCGGAGGTGTCGGTAGGAATGCGAATGAGCATATCACGCAGAAGAAGGTCTTAGGTGGGAGTCGGAGAAAGCGTATCGACTGATGACAGAGGTGGAAGGCCGATGGAAGGCCCAACGGAACAGTCTTGCCAAAGGGACGGAGGAGTCCATGCGATAAAGGATGAATGACAAGGCCTAGAAGGCGCAATGATTATGACGTACGGAGGTGCAATGACCCGCGGAGCGGAGGCAGAGTGACGGGGTGTATCCACTTGAGCTTGAGTAAATGGTACCAAAGATAGAGCGGTGGGTGGAGACCTGCCGATGGAAGCGAAGGTGTGGCGGATTCACAAAAGGGCAGATGGGAGCCATGGGGAAACGGAGGTCCCAATTTGTTGGTCCAATGGAGGTAAGGTGTAGCGGAAGCGAAGGGGTTCTTCCGTAGAAACGGTGGTGAACGAGGAATTGTCCAGTGAACGGGAACTTAGGTTCTGTTTGAGTAAGGAGGCTGCGCAGAGGATGCGCAGTGGGTCAAGCTATAAGTTGAGGCGAGTGTTGCCCCCTTTGACATAGGCCGAGGTCCAGGAGGAGGAACGTAACATAATGGTATGGAGTACACTCGAGTATCCCTGCTCCTCTTCCGCAGGGCGGAGGGACGCAGGAAGAGAGAACACACAACAGGTAGAGGACGAGTACCCTGTGTTGCCGGAGTGTCGTGACAGTGTAAACGTGGTCTTGTATTAGGACACTCGTGGTGAGGCCACCTTGACACCACCGAGCAAAAACCTGAGGGTGTAAACGTGGTCTTGTATTAGACACTCGTGGTGAGGCCACCTTGACATCGCCGAGCAAAAACCTGAGGCAGAAATCTTCGTTTTTCAACGAACACCTTTTTTTTTTGCGCTACCGCCCCGAAAAGACCTCACTACATAAAGAGGTATATTACCATGGAAAACGCTTCAAATCGACCAATTCTTGCAGCTCTTAATAGTGGAACACATCCTCTAACTTTTGGCCCAAAAATATCTGCAAATTTCATCTCCATTAATAAATGGCACCACTAAGAAAAATTGCTCAAACTGAGCCGTAGCGAACTTCATTTCCAGTCGCAGTTTTCCAAAACCTGTATATTTTGTATTTATTTGTATTTTATTCTGTCAGGCATAAAGCCAAAAACACCAGCTTAGTTGTGTTTTAGGAGGAGCATGCATGTATTGATTCATACGATATTTTTTATTTGTAAAACGAGTGACGACTTACGTTATTTATGAAAAATGTCCGACTGGTAAAAATTCACTTGTCTGCTTCTGCAACTACTAAAATTGATTTAAATGCGTTATAGCATCTGTAAAAACTAAGCTGGTATATTTAACCTTTTATTTTTGTGCTCAAATGCACTTGGGTAAACTTAATTTCTTGCCATGAACTCTACCGGAGCTCTTCGTTTATGTTTGTGTATTTTAACGGACCCAGTGTTTATTTCATGTTTATTTTTAATAGCATCTCCATCCAAACTCCGACCGTAGCTACCAAACCAACGACAACAAACTACCTTTCCTTCAATTAAATTCATGCCTTGTAAATAGCAGTTTATTCCCAATGCCAAAGTCAATTCTGAGCTTACACTTCGTTCCCCCCCCCCTCCTCCAATAGCTGCGATACCTAATATCGCAGTTTTTAATTTATAGGCCTATTCACGTTGCGAGTTCAAAACTCAGTTTCTAAGGCCTCTCAAGTCACAAAAGTCGGCAATTCCCTTTGCTCTCTTAGCTGCCAATATTCCCCTCCAACCAGATTGCAGAATTCAATTCCCCATCCACTCGCAACGCAAAGCTACCCTGCCCGTCCGCACCGTCATGCCCACTTCCGGTAATGACAGCCCGGTTGGTCTGAGTCAGTTTCCCCCCCCCACCCCAGGCCCCCCCCCCCCGTCCCCCCCCCCCCCCCCCCCGGTCGCTCTCATACAGGGCCGCTCTTTCCCTCTACCTTGACTGCCAAGCAGCAGGCATAAAACCCAGCTACAGGAGACATTCGTTAGCACAGCTCAGAAATCTCAAAGCTAGAGGTAGCTAAACTGGTCAGGAGTGGAGATGTCACGGTCCGATTGCTGCCATGCCGGGCATAGGTAGTTGGTTCGTATAACTTAGTTTAAATTGAACGTTTATTTTTTGGACTCTTAATTCAAAATTTATAGTTTAATTTTAAATTAACCTTTAGCTTTAAAAGTAACTTATGATTCGTTAAGCCATCGGTATTTAGGACGTTAACGGCCATAACGTAAGGGTTCACGGTCCCTTCCTAAAAACCAGCTTTTATTCACCGTTTCGTTAATCTAATTTAATGTAAACAATGGCCATTGGGTCAGTTAGATTTGCAGGAGCGCAGTACTTCATGGAGTATACATCCCGTTTGTAACGTGATATTCTGATGGGTACGGTTTGATCTTGTGGGATCTTGTGTGTTTAAGTTAAGATCTACTTTTATAAGTCAGCTGCGGCTGTTTGTAAATTAGAGGGCTCTTTTGCGAAATCCCCGTTGCCTAAATCACTGTTTCTATTTGAAATTGTAAAAAGAACTCAATCCAAGTTCAGTGTCAAATTTAATGTAAAATTCAAAGGTTGTTTTTAAACTAAAAACTAAGTTGTAAACGGTAATCCAAATGTAAAGTGTGATCTTAACATGTCTGTTTAAAATAAAAACCAGAATTATCACTAGTTAGGTCTTAAGATTAGGACTTCAATGATCCATTCCCTACACTGGGACGGTAGCAGTTGTGCTGTTTAACCCAAAACGTACGAAAAGTTAACTACATGTGATGGAAAGTAAGATCCAGTTACACCAGGCGATGCTACAAGCACCTACTCAGTCGTAGCATCCGCCGTTACAAATGGTAGCAGCAGTGGGATGAACAGGTGCTGTTCCTACAAGAGTTTCCCCCCTGCCATGCTACTATGCCATTTGTGTTGAACAATTCTTCAACCAAATGTCCGTGACTCCAATACTATAGTCACAAGAAAAAGAAGTCAGCATTGCCGCTCATATCAATGCAAATCCAATGTCAGCACTGACGACAACAACAGTGCAAACTATCAGCTCCAGTAACAAAACCAGTTCCGGATCCAGGAAGCAAGGATATCAGCCCCCCCCCCCCCCCCCCCAACTGTGAGGAGGACTCCGCCAATTCTAGGAGAGGAGGCTCCGTAGCAGCATTCAGTGGACCTTGGGCAACGCCAACCATCGTTCCAGTGTAGTAGACCTCGACCTAAGACGACTACAGCAACAAGTATGCAAGCCTATTCACTCATCAGGTGGGAAGTTTGGATTGGACTTGACGGACCGCACAGTGATTGTGTCTGGGGTAAGTGTGCATAAGATATGCTTAAGGCCGCCAAGCCGAGTGTTGTAGTTAGGAGCCTTTTAGGTATTTTAATTATTTATACACCTGAGTGCTAGGGGTCTAAAATAAGTGTATTTCTTGCTAAAACTTACGGGACTTGGGAGAGAAGTGTTTTAAGTAACTCGCTCTGCTCAATTTAAGGTAAATTAATTTGCGGCTGCATTTTAATGGTGAAGTTTCATTTATAAAAGTTTTATTTTGAATCTTAAAGTTAAAAATGTCCAACATGGATGATTTTGAAATGTCGTTAAAGACATACAGTACAGAGACCTTAAAAAGGCCTGTTTGAAATTGGGCCTTACCGTTAGTGAAACTATACACGAATCAGTGACTATTTTGAAAAAAGCCGTTGAGGAAGAAAAAATTTCCGTAGACGACCTCTCTGACGAACTAGCCCCGGCTATAGAGAAGAGAGAGGCTACTATTCTACAAAAGAAAAAACTAGCAGCCAAGGAACAAGAGCTTTCACTTAAAGCAGAAGAGTTAAGGTTAAAAGCTCTAGAAATAGCCAACGCAGACAAACGTATGGCTCACGAATTAGCTCTAAGGGACCAAGAGGCCCAAATCAGGGATAGAGACGCTCTATTAAAGGAGCAAGAAGCACAAATTAGCGAAAGTGCTAGTGCTCGTGAATTATTAAAATTAGATAGGCAGATCGAACTAGCAAGGCTAACGGTTGGAAATCTTAACAGTAATTCAAGCCACAACAGTGGTACCGTAAACCCTTCTACTCCCAATGTCCCTGTAAACAAACATGGTAAAATTGCTGATAATGTCAGACTTATAAATAAGTGGACTTCCAAATCGGAAATTAATAGCTTTTTAAAAATCTTTGAAAAGACTATGGAAACCCAACGAATCGATAAAACTGAATGGGACGTCGGACTCCAGCCTCTCTAAGGAGAAATTTTGATTAAAGTGTGTGATCAAATGTCAGTTTTAGAAATGCACGATTATGACCTAGTTAAAAATAAGTTACTAGAAAGGTTTGTTCAAACTAAAGAGTCGGTTCAATCCCAGTTTCGTTCCCTGGAACGTGAACCAGAACAATTGTTCCACGAACATGCGTTCGAGTTAGAAACCCTATTTTCAAGATGGGAATCTTTGGCTGATATTAATTACAGCTACGACAAGTTGGCTAATTTAATCCTACTTGAGCAATTCACCAAATCGTGTCCTATTGCACTGCGCAAGTGGTTGCCGGACCAGATTAAAACTGGGACGTTAACGGAAGCAGCCAAACTCTGTGATGAGTTCACCACCAGAAATAAGCAGATTTCTGCCGACATGGCCCTTAAAACAGGGAAGGCACAACCTAGTGCTTCATCGTCTGGACAAGCTTCTAAAGCTTCCTCCAATTCTAGAAGTGGCCACAGAGCCTCTTCCACTGCAGCTAAACCAGCCGGTTCTGCAGCATCTTCTGCCGATTCGAGTAAAGAAGACTCGGCCAGCAGTAACTACTCCAATCGTGAGTTCGACAGGCCTAGAAAGAAGTTTGAAGGTGTTTGTTTTTTTGTAACAAAATCGCTCACAGAAAAATCGAGTGTCGTATGCGTATAGCCCAAGAAGCTAACTCAGCCAATATTGCTGAATGTCATTTTGTTAGTAACAATCCTCCCGAAATGGTTCTATCCAAACATATTCACAAGTGGTCAGTGAATGGTACTAAGTGTCTTGTTTTCAGAGACACTGGCTCGACACACGATGTCATAGCTAGGGATTTTGTAAAGCCCGAGCAGTTCACGGGTGAATACACCCATTGTCACAACGCTCTCACAGAGCAGACAACCGCCCACGCAATCGCAGTGATTGACGTTGAAACTCCGTACGGTAGGATCCAATCTGAAGCCTTTAGTTTCAGACCACATGGGACCCCATTTCCAGATGCTTTTGGGTGTGCCCTCTCAACTGTGTTAGAAAAGGTTTAAAGGCCCTGCCCCCTTACTCTAATGCCATCCCGCGTTCCCAAACACGTATGGAACAACAACTCCCGATATTAAAACCCAAATATCGTGAGATCGAACTCGAAAGTGAAAACGACTCAGACAGTGACTCTGATTCGAGTGTAATGCCCCATTCACAGGAAGGCTTTGTATCTCCGAAGTTAGATAGCTTAGATACAGCTATTTTAGGTCCACAGTCAGATCAGTTAACTAAATTACTGAAGGTTGACAAACCCGAATTTGCCAAGTTGCAGTTAGACTGCCCAACTTTAAAACCATGTTGGCAAACTGCTGAGCTCCCGCTGGACCAGCAAGATGAAAACAAACAGTTTTTCATCGAGTAAGGATTGCTTTTCCGTAAGCCCTGGGAAGACCGTTAATCGAGAAACAGCTAGTGCTTCCTAGAGAATGCAGAGACTTAGTCTTAAACACCGCACATGCTAATGCATGGGCTGGGTATCTAGGCCGATCCAAAACTAAGGATCGAGTGTTGACTAGCTTCTACTGGCCACATTGTTTTACCGACATTGACAACTTTGTTTCCAATTGTTTAACCTGCCAGAAAAATGGTAAATCTGGGCAGAAGTTTGTTGCCCCCATGGTGCTAGTGCCCATGGATGATGAGCCGTTCAAAAAATATATTATTGATATCGTCGGCCCCATCAAGTCTACCAGTAAGGCTGGTTATAAGTACATTTTATCGTTACTTGACCCTGCAACAAAGTTTCCAGAGGCTGTGCCCCTTAAAGAGGCTAACAGCCAGAGCGCAGTAGATGCTCTCCTCCTTGTCTTTTCTAGATTAGGCTTTCCAGCCGAGCTCCAAAGCGATCTAGGCTCGTGTTTCTTATCAGAACTTACAACTTTATTCTTGAAAAAATGCGGTATAAAGTGTGTTAATTCCAGTGTAAACCATCCGCAATCGAACAGCATTGAACGCTTCCACAGGACACTCAAAGCGGTGCTAAGAGCTGTCTGTTACGAGCATCCCCAGGATTGGGAGAGGTGCTTGCCAGGAGCAATGTTTGCCCTGAGAACTGCTCCTCATGAGAGCACTGGCTTCACTCCAGCTGAAATGGTCTACGGACGCAACCTCAAAGGCCCACTGGAGTTGGTGAAAAGCCATTGGATCGAGCCGGACATTCATCCATCCGTATTAGAATACATCTTGGACTTGCTCCAGAGATTTAAGAATTCTCGTGAACACTCTCAGGAGAACATCATTAAGAGTCATATGAAAAACAAATCATACTATGACATTAAGGCAGTTGAACGTAATTTCAAAGTTGGTGATAAGGGTCTAGTCCTGAAACCAGCAAGAACCAATAAGTTGGATATTTATTGGGATGGACCCTGTGAAGTCTTGAAACGATTATCCGATACAAATTATCTTATAAAGAAATCGTTTGGTCAACAAAAAGAGACCATTTATCATGTGAATCTTGTCAAGCCCTATCTGCCCAGGGAGGGGTCGAGCAATCATTCTTATACTGACGAACGTGAGCTTCCTAACACCGACCATGTATGGATAGGTCAGCCAGGAGATGGCCACCATACTGCTAAGGCTGCCACGAGTCTTTTTAAAAAGACAGGCAACTTGACTGAGTTGCAGAAAAACGACCTACTTGAGGTCTTTGAAAGAGTAGACGGTGTTTTCTCTACTTTGCCAGGACGCACTGATCTTGTCACTCACGACGTTGAGTTAGTCGATTCCAAAATCAAACCCTGTAAGTATTATCGCCACGCGAAAATCGAAAGGGATTTGATAGTCACAGAAATCAAGCGTATGCTTGAATTGGGCCTAATCATTGAAACTGATTCCCCACATGGTTCACCCATGATCATCGTACAGAAAGAAGACACCAGCCCACATCGTGTAGCTGACTACAGAGAACTAAACAACAATAGAGTCACTAAAGACTATCCCATTCCCAACATTGAGGAATGTATTGACGCGTGCTGCAAAGTGGAAATATATTTCTATCTTTGACCTCAACCGTGGATTCTGGCAAGTGGGCTTGACGCCACAGGCTTCAATGGCCGCCACCATCACAACTCCCATTGGGAAGTTTGCTCCCCCCATGATGAACATGGGGATGAAAAACGCTCCATTCTGCTTCCAGAAGCTCATGTATAATGTGTCTCGTGGCATGGAAAAGTATGTCACACCCTTCCAGGACGACACTGCTGTAGGGGCTGGAGCGTGGCCACATGCAGCATCTCGAAAACATTTTTAATTTCCTCTCTGCTGTCAAGAAGGCCGGATTGACAGTAAACGCCAAGAAATCACAGGTCGCTTGCAGCAAAGCTACTTTCCTTGGCCATGAAGTTGGCAATGGATCCCGCACACCCTCCGAGGTGAAGGTCTTGGCCGTGCAAAAATTCGCACGACTGCAGACTAAGAAAGATGTCCGTTCCTTTCTCGGTTTGGTCGGATATTATCAAAGATATATCCCTCACTATTCTGAAATCTGTGCATGTCTTACAGACTCCTTGAAAAAGGATGCACCCGATCCCATCACTTGGGATGAGTCTAAGCAAGCTGCTTTCGACACATTGAAAACCTCTTTAGTGACGTTTCTTGTCCTGAAAGCCCCCGACTTCAGTCAAACTTTTGTTCCGGCCTAGGTATGGGTTGTGTTTTGTCACAAGTGTTTGGAGAAGATGAGCACCCTTGTCTTTACGTTTCACGTAAACTGACAGACCGTGAGCAAAACTATGGGACGACAGAAAAAGAATGCGCATGTTTGCTCTGGTCAGTTGCCAAATTGCGTCCCTACATCTATGGAACAAAATTTGTCATAGAATCCGATCACAACCCGTTGCAGTGGCTCAAGCAAATGTCTGGAAAAAAACCCATATTGAGTAGGTGGAGCCTAACCCTACAAGACTACGACTATACAGTTAGATACAAACCTGGAAAGTTTCACGTAAACGCTGATACTCTCAGCAGGTATTTTGTTTAAACATTAATTGTTAAAACACTTCATTTTCAAAACAAATTGTCTAGAAATTAACTTTTTATCTTTAAATTTCGTTAAGTGGTATGTTGAAAGTGCAACCACACCAAAACGAACTTTCAGCTATTTCCCGTTTTGGACTTCACACCTAAATTTTAAGTGCCTATGTTTTACTCTTTTTGTCACTATCAACATCTCCCTGTGTGGGAGAATATTGATAAATATTGTAACGACACTAATTAAATATTCATTAGGAATATTCTACGGGGGTGCAACTTGTTCCCGGTTGGCCCTTCGTTAAGTTTTAAACGAAACGGTTTTCTTTATAAAAACTGTCTGTCTCACCTCTGAGGGTAAAAGATTAACTCTGTCGTTAAAAGGTTGTTGCGTTATTATCCATAAAACCTCCCAGCGTTGTATTTTATGTTTTAAGTTATGGATTATACCTAAAAACCCTTCAGTGTAAGAATTTTCACGTAAAACAAGTTGTTTGGTAACCTTAAACCATTCTAGTGGTAGTCTGTTATCTTAGAATAGAGCTGATAGTTGCGCATGCGCTTATAGTACCCTCTATTCCCTATCCTTATCGCAAGCTAGGTCTTGAGGAGTGCGCCCAGGGGTCTTTTTTCGAGGTTTTTCCAGATAAAAAATATAACTTTCTGTGGACGGCTAACTGGTTAGAGCATTAAATGTAGCGATTATCTCATTTGATGTTAACAGCTACAAAACCCTGAAACTGTAACTTTCTATAATAAAAAATGGTGTTTTTTTATTTATATAAGCTGTCTTTGCTCCAATTTTCTTTGTGGCCTGTACGAATTTCCTGCAACAAGCAGCGCGGATAGCACATGGTTAATTTTTGCAAATAGTGTCACTTTAACTATGTAAATTTCATTTACAAAAATTTCTTGAGCCACAAAAACTTCAGTCCCCCCAAAAAATAAAACGGCAATTTTTATTTTTTGTTAACCGTGTATTTTATTACTTGTGGTGATGTATTTCACAGGAGATGTATTTCTCAGAAGGTGTATTCCTTGGTGCATTAATTTACGCAATTTATTTACATGGCTTGGCAGTCTTGATCTTTGGTGGCATGTCTTGTGTGCACTGACCCTTTCTAGTTGTAGCATTTATTTGGAGTTCCACAGGAACCACGAATAAAGTCCTCCGTGTGGGGGCGTGTAAACGTGGTCTTGTATTAGACACTCGTGGTGAGGCCACCTTGACACCGCCGAGCAAAAACCTGAGGGCAGAAATCTTCGTTTTTCAACGAACACTTTTTTTTTTTGCGCTACCGGCCCGAAAAGACCTCACTACATAAATAGGCATATCTCCATGGAAAACGCTTCAAATCGACCAATTCTTGCAGCTCTTAATAGAGGAACACATCCTCTAACTTTTCGCCCAAAAAATATCTGCAAATTTTATCTCCATTAATAAATGGCTCCACTAAGAAAAATCGCTCAAACTGAGCCGCAGCGAACTTCATTTCCGGTCGCCGTTTTCCAAAACCAGTATATTTTGTATTTATTTGTATTTTATTCTTTCAGGCATAAAGCCAAAAACACCAGCTTAGTTGTGTTTTAGGAGGAGCATGCATGTATTGATTCACACGATATTTTTTATTTGTAAAACGAGTGACGACTTACGTTATTTATGAAAAATTTCCGACTGGTAAAAATTCCCTTGTCTGCTTCTGCAAACAACCAAATTGATTTAAATGCGTTATAGGATCTGTAAAAACTAAGCTGGTATATTTAACCTTTTATTTTTGTGCTCAAATGCACTTGGGTAAACTTAATTTCTTGCCATGAATCCTACCGGAGCTCTTCGTTTATGTTTGTGTATTTTAACGGACCCAGTGTTTATTTCATGTTTATTTTTAATAGCATCTGCATCCAAACTCGGACCGTAGCTACCAAACCAATAAAAACAAACTAGCTTTCATTTAATTAAATTCATGCCTTGTAAATACCAGTTTATTCCCAATGCCAAAGTCAATTCTGAGCTTACACTTCGCCCCCCCCCCCCGCTCCTTCAATAGTTGCGATACCTAATATCGTAGTTTTTAATTTATAGGCCTATTCACGTTGCGAGTTCAAAACTCAGTTTCTAAGACCTCTCAAGTCACTAAAGTCAGCCTGCCAGTCTGAGTCAGTTTCCCTCCACCACCCAACAAGGCCCCGCGGCCCCCCCCCCCCCTCTCCTGCAGGGCCGACCTTTCCCTCTACCTTGACTGCCAAGCAGCAGGTATAAAACCCAGCAGCTACAGGAGACATTCGTTAGCACAGCTCAGAAATCTCAACGAAGAGGTAGCCACACCGGTCGGGAGT
This sequence comes from Lithobius niger, assembly GCA_023313725.1. Taxonomy (NCBI): domain Eukaryota; kingdom Metazoa; phylum Arthropoda; class Chilopoda; order Lithobiomorpha; family Lithobiidae; genus Lithobius; species Lithobius niger. Next base: position 15,085 of record JAHWFP010137603.1, on the reverse strand, counting down.
GGAGATGTCACGGTCCGATTGTTGCCATGCCGGGCAAAGGTAGTTGGTTCGTATAACTTAGTTTAAGTGAAAGCTTATTTTTTGGACTCTTAATTCAAAATTTATAGTTTAATTTTAAATTAACCTTTAGCTTTGAAAGTAACTTATGGTTCGTTAAGCCATCGGCATTTAGGACGTTAACGGACATAACGTAAGGGTTCACGGTCCCTTCCTAAAAACCAGCTTTTATTCACCGTTTCATTAATCTAATTTAATGTAAACAAAGGCCCTCGGGTCAGTTAGATTTGCAGAAGCGCAGTACTTCATGGAGTGTACATCCCTTTTCTAACGTGATATTCTGATGGGTACGGTTTGATCTTGTGGGAGTACCATTCGAAACATAACTGTAAGTTAAGGTCTACTTTTATAAGTCAGCTGCGGCTGTTTATAAATTAGAGGGCTCTTTTGCGAAATCCTCGCTGCCTAAATCACTGTTTCTATTTAAAATTGTAAAAAGAACTCAATCCAAGTTCAAGTGTCGAATTTAATGTAAAATTCAAAGGTTATTTTTAACTAAAAACTAAGTTGTAAACTGTAATCCAAATGTAAAGTGTGATCTTAACATGTATGTTTAAAATAAAAACCTGGAGTTTTAAATGCCAGTTGGTTTACTAGTTCGTGATTGCTGGAAGTTATTTAAGACAAATCTCTTCAATTTTAACTTAGCTTTTTCCCACCTTGGTGGCAGTGTTACCCGCTTTTTATCACTAGTTAGGTCTGAAGATTAGGACTTCAATGCTCCATTCCCTACACCGGGACGGTAGCAGTTGTGCTGTTTAACCCAAAACGTACGAAAAGTTAACTACAAGTGATGGAAAGTAAGATCCAGTTACACCAGACGCCGGCGATGCTACTAGCACCTACTCCGTCGTAGCATCCGCCGTTACAGGGGCAGAAATCTTCGTTTTTCAACGAACATTTTTTTTTATTTGCACTACCGCACCAAAAAGACCTCGCTACTAAAACAGGCATCTCTCCATGGAAAACGCTTCAAATCGACCAATTCTTGCAGCTCTTAATGGAAGAACACATCCTCTAACTTTTCGCCCAAAAATATCCGCAAATTTCATCTCCATTGATAAATGGCATCACACAAAAAAAAATCGCTCACACTGAGCCGTAGGGAACTTCATTTCCGGTCGCCGTTTTCCAAACATTGTATATTTTGTATTTTATTCTTTCAGGCATAAAGCCAAAAACACTAGCTTAGTTGTGTTTTAGGAGGTACTTAACCTCACATACATGTAAGGACACATTTTTTATTTGTAAAATGAGTGACGACTTTGGTTATTTATGAAAAATGACCGCCTGTTAAAAATTCGCTTATCTGCTTCTGCAAACAACTAAAATTAACTTAAATGCGTTATAGCATCTTTAAAAAACTAAGCTGGTGTATTTAACCTTTCATTTTTGTGCTCAAATGCACTTTGGCCTGTCTTTAACCATTCCCTACTCCTTCAAACAGCTCTGCACCAAAACCCTTTGCTCTACCGACTTTCCCATTGTTCTCCTGGCCCTCCACCAATCAGACCCCGTAGCTCTCCTACCCGTCCGCGCTTTGGTAGAGAAAATCCGCTGCTCCAGCATAAAAAGCCCCAGTTGCCCTCCCTCTACAGCTCAGTCAGCACAGCTCACAGATCTTGCAGCGATTGTGTGTAAAAGGGTAAGTGTGCATAGGATATGCTTAAAGGCCGCCAAGCCGAGTATTGTAGTTAAGAACATTTATGTATTTTAGCTATTCACATACCAGAGTGCTAGGGGTCCTAGAAAGTGTATTTTTGTGTGTAAACTTGCTGGATTTGGTAGAGATGTTTTTTAAATAATTCGCTCTGTCCAAAATTAACGTTTGAATTATTATGCGGCTGCATTTAATTTTGGTTTAAATATAAAGGCTTTATTTTGAACCAGTTTAACGTTAAAAGTAAAAATGTCTGAAAACATGGATCTTGACGAAATAATCAAGGATATTCAGTATAAAGACCTTAAGAAGGCCTGTACTAAGTTAGGCCTTACTGTAAAAGAAACTAGGCATGAAACAGTCACAGTACTGAAAAATGCTTTTGAAGAAAACCGTTTAGACTTAAATAATCTTTACGACGAAGTAGCAAGTGCTATTGAGAAACGAGAAGCTGATATTCTAGCCAAAAAAGAACTTGCAGTTAACGAAAATGAGCTTTTTCTCAAAGCGGAGGAGCTTAAATTAAGGGCCTTAGAAGTATCGGAAGGTGATTAAAAAATGCACCCATGAACTAGCCATTAAGGACCAAGAGGCCCTAATTACCGAACGTCTGAGTGCTATCGAACTAGCTAAACTAGACAAACAGCTTGAATTAACTAGGCTACAAGCTACAAATACTAATGTTGACGCCGCTCCAAACGGAGCTAACGGGGCTCCCCCAGCTTAACCAAATCCAGTAGTAAAACAGGGTAAAGTTGCTGATGTTATGCGTTTAATGAATAAGTGGACGCCCAAAACAGAAATTAATAGTTTCTTGAAAATATCTGAGAGAATTATGATTAGCCAAAAAATTCCCAGGGACCAATGGACAACAGCTTTGTTACCGTTAATGGGAGAAGTTTTAGTCAAAGTTTGCGACCAGCTTTCCGACCCGGAAATGCTCAACTACGAAATAGTTAAAATTAAATTACTTGCCCGATTTGTCCAGACCAAAGAGTCACTACAAAAGCAGTTTCGTTTCACTCGAAAAAGAACACGAAATGCATACCACGATTACGTATTTGAGTTGGAAACTTTTGTTTTCCAGAATGCTAGATTTAGCTAAAGTTAAACGAGATTTTGACAAGCTAGTTAATCTAACGCTCTTAGAGCAATTTTACAAATCTTGCCCCAACCACCTCAGAAAGTGGATCCCCGATCAAATTAAGACGGGTACGTTGGCCGAAGCAGCCCAACTGTGTGAAGAGTATACCACTCGAAACAAGCAGATTGCTAACCAAACTGCCGCTCGTGCAGCCAAAATACAGCTTATAGCTGCCCAGTCAAACCAGGGTTCTAAACCAACTGGTCAACAACGTGGTAACAGACGTAACCACAACACAACAGCTAATCCGGCCGGATCTATCGATGTAAACGCAGATAACCCAGGAGGGGACTCTGCCATAAACGATAGTGCTATTGTAAAAACTAACACTAATCAAGATAGAGTTAGGCGTTGCTACGTGTGTAAATCTCCCCAACATTTTCGTAGTGAGTGCCCCAAACGTAACTCTAAACCACAGCAAGCCAATGCATGTTTCCCAGTCGGGGAAAAATGCCAGTGAAATCCTCAAGCCTAGTACACTAGAGCTAACGTATAAAAAACATATAAAAACATATAAAATAAAAATTTTATGCGACTCCGGAAGCTCAGTTTCGCTGGTTAGCGCTAAACTCGCAAGGAGCTGGCCACGTTTGAAGAAAAAAATTTGATGTCAAACAGCCTTAACTGACTTAATCGTGGAGTTGCAACAGGTTAACTTGTATATAAGATTAAATAATGGTGCTAAACTAAAAACCGTCGCTTGCGTCTCGAAAGCCCGCCAGTCAGCCTTCGATGGGGTGTTAGGAATTCCCGGTGTTGAATTGCTAAATAATAAACTCGAGGTAATCGTCACGCCCCGTGATTTATCTCCCCTGCCAGCCAAAGTGCCTACGCCCCCCGTCAGAAACTGCCCACGTAATCAAAGAAACGTCGGGGCCACAACCCGATCAGCCCCGCGGAATTGGTCAAGGGTCAATCAGGCTGTAATGAGTCAACTGCTTCTTAGCCTAACGTCGTTCAGTCTTCAAGTGTGGGAGAGAGGAGTCTGCCTAAGCCTTCAGCAAATAAACCCAGCCCCCCCCGTCTCCTAGACGCCAGCGTTGCTTACCTAGGTTAGAATCGAAAGATACCTTAAGCAAGCCTTATTTAAAAACGATAAAGTTTATCAGTTAATGATGTAAACAATAGTTTAGTCATGTCAGATAAACTCGGAATTAGGGAATTTAGCTTTCCCGAATGGCTTAAATTGGGTGAGCTAACTTCCCCCATGTAAACGAGCGCCACCGAAAAACGCCTGTTTTTCAAGAAAATTGAAATTTTTTTTTCTTAACGCATCCAAAATGCCTCGCCGAGGCACATCTGGCCGTTTTTTTGTTAATGGACAGAATCATTCCAAATTTTCAACATCAATAGCTTGCCCAAATACAAGATGCTTGGGGAAGCCCAAATCCGGACTTTCCACCAGGAAGTACCAGTAATTCACGTTTGAAGATCACCCCAAAACCACATCGCACCTTCAACATGGCCGCCATTGCTGTTATTTGAACTCTGTATTTATGTACTTTTATTACTCGTATTTTTCGGGCATAAAGCCCAAACACTAGCTTAGTTGTATGATAGGAGAAAGGTACTGAACCATGTGTCCATATAATGACAACCATCTTTGAAGTGTGATATTTTTTATTGTGTTTGAACGATCGCAACTACTATGAAAAATTTCCACTTGGATCAAACATTGTCCGTTAACTTTATGGTTCAAACCTCCACTTTAACTTTATGCGTTTTAGCATATAATTAAACTAAACTATTCATTCATTTAGCCTTTTTATAATAACTTTTTGCCCCCAGAAACGCTACCATATGTCCAAACGTATAAACGTAATACGACCTGGCATTCTACCGGACACGAATTTTTCAGTGTATATATGTTTATTTTAGTTCTCCTCTGGACCTGACTGTGACCCACCGAAACCTACAAATAGCTTGATCTACTATTAAACACTAAAAGAATTCTTAAAAAGATCTGTTCAAACCAAATCCGAAAGTCAAACTGTGCAAACACTTCGAATTACCCAATTTTGCCCCCCCTCCCCAGCCAAAACTAGTTGTGGTGTTTAACACTGCAGATTACCGTTAAAGCTTGTTCAATTTAATAGTAATGTTCTCTGCATTACCCAAAGCCAAGTATCAAGCTTTAACAAGAGCCTATTCACGTTACAAACATGTAAATATTCAATCCGTAGCCAATAATACAAAGTAAAGGCCCATTTCCGAAAGTTCAATTGAGTGAAACTCAAAACAGGCCTATCTTTTTCCGTTTTACATGTTCCTACTCCTTCAGGCGGCTCTGCACCCAGTCCCTTTGTTCAACCGACTTCTCCTCCCACTTTCCATTGTTCTCGAGGCCCTCAGCCAATCAGACCCCCGCAGCTATCCTCGACGTCCGCGCTTTCCCTCCTCTTCAGCATAAAACCCCAGCCCCAGAATGCATAGTTAGCACAGCTCACAGATCTCAAGCTAGAGAAGGGTCACGCCAGTCGGGAGTGGAGACGCCATGTCCGGAGAATGGCATGCCGGGCACGATGGTAGTGGTTCGTATGTTTGTTGTTAGCTTTTGAAAATTTAATTTAGGACCCCCAAGTCTAAATTTTAGTTTAAAAACGTAACTTAAACTCTCTCTAGCTAGGGAATATTATGGTGGTGACGCCTGTAGCGGCATCTTAGGTTTCTCACCCCATAACGTCAGAGTGGTTCTCTTACTAAAAACCAAAATCTTTCTTATTTGTTTTAAACTTTAATTCAAATAACTGACGGTTTGATCTTTGTGTGGGATTCATTGGTTATTCACTCCAGACGGACTTTATAAGTAGCCGAGGCTTTTATAATTTGAGGAGTTGACTTGTAAACAGCAACTCTGGGAGGTTTAAGGCTCTGTTTTATCACTTAGAAACAAAACTGTGAAACGGTTGATCTTTCATGCGTGTTTGAAACATACTGTTTGATAGATTGTAACCAGCCTGGGCTGTTCAATCTTGCGGACGACTCTGCTGAGCGTTCAGTATTGCTTTTTCTATTCGAAAAATTAAGTGGTTGTTTTATTCTGAAACACAAACGTCGTTTTAGTAAAAACTTGTGAAAACGAATTACATGTTGTAAATTCAAACTAGTGCTTTTTAAATACTTTATTTCAAAAGCTTTCGTGCAAACTAAATGTAAAGTGTGCTTTTCATTCTCTGTTGTTATAATAAAAACCAGGAGTTTTTAACTTCAGTTCGTTTGCTAGTCGATTAACTGTGTAAGTGTAAATAATTATATAAACCATTTTTAGTTTAGCTCTTGATAAACGGTTAAATTTCCATCGCTGGTGGCAGCAAATTACCAGCAGTATTAAGGTTAGGCCCCTTTAATTTAGGACCCTGCGCTCCATCCCCCATGCTGGGACAGTAGCCCTTGCTGTGCTTATGCCGTAAAAGCCGCAATAATCACCGCAACACCTTAAGCTGAATCTCCGTGTCAAACCAGGAAACCGGAGGCGCTACAAGCACCTGAGCCGTCGTAGCGTCCGCCGTTACACCCAATCTAAAGTTGGAAACGAGTAAACCGGCCAAATCAATCAAAGTCGGCAGTAAACATGTTCCCCCTATATGCTTTGATTTTTTTCCAGAGTTTGGTAAAGTTAAATTGCCGGATTTTAATCTAAATTAAAACCAGGGTGTCTGCAAATAAGAAACTTAATCATAGTTTTCCCAGTCCTTTTTTTTGTTAAAAGTAGGACCGATGTTTTAGTGTGAATTCTATATCAGTCTAGGGTGGAAATAAATACATTTATTATGGCTAGCACTGAATAGGTGCTTGGAGTCTTTATGGTTGGTAAGCCATATCGGCATTGCTGGTCTTTACCACCCTAATGTTAGAGTAGGCATCTCTTCCTAAAAAGCCAGTTTCATTCTTTGTTCATATCTTAAATGTAAACAAATGGACGGTTTGATCCTCGCGAGGAAAAATAACTGTGGGACGACTTGAGAACTACAGTTGTCAAATATAGTTGCAACTTAGCGGACGCGGTTCAGCTTGCTGGGTATTCCAGGATTGGGACCCTAGATAAAAATGCTTTTTCTAATCTAAATTAAGAGCATCGTTGTTCTTGATTATTGTGAATTTCAATTGTAAATTCTGGTAAAATTGTTTTTGCAAACTTGTGAAAGCTTGAACTAGTGAACTTTAATGTAAAAGTGTTTATTTTTCATTTTCTGATGTTTTAAAATAAAAACCAAGAGTTTTTAAACCTCAGGTTCGTTCCCTAGTAGATTAATTGTTTTTAAGTGTAAACTATTATGTAGCCCTTTTAGCTTTTATACTTCGTTTAAACAGTTAAATTAATCCACCGTTGGTGGCAGTGTAATTACCGGTAGCATTAAGGTTAGGCCTAGAATAGGACACCGACGCTCCATCCCCCCAAGCCGGGACTGTAGCCCATCCTGTGTTTATTGTAGTAAAAAGTCGTAATAACCACAAAACCTGATGCTAAGAAGTACTCGTCAACCAATGATGTCGGGGGCGCTACAAGCACCTCAGCCGTCGTAGCGTCCGCCGCTACAGTAGTAAAGAAAGCACGCTAGGATGCGGAGGCTCGGAAGGGAGATATGGTTGAGTTGGAAGGATGATAAAAAACCTGGAACACCTCCAGAGGAGGAGGCCAAAATGGAAGACGGAAGAGGTCCATTCGAAACTGAAGTATCCATCCAGACAACCATTGTGGAACGTTGGAAGGCCAAAAGTGCAGGGCCTGTACCTGCTCAATGTAAGTCCGTAATGCGTTACCTGAGGATGGTCTTGTAGGGAGAGGTAGCGGAGGGAAGTGTCCATCCGCGTAGTGGAGGGAACTTTGATCGATTTGAAGGCACAACGGTAGCCCCCGAGGCGGAGGTTGGATAGAAGATGTCGCGGAGGCTGAGTCGGAACGATGTTGTTGCTCAGTTAAATCGTTGAAGCGGAAGGCGAGGCAGAATGGACGACCGCCTGTCCAGAGGTAAGGTTGGAGGCAGGGAAGTTGAATCATTATAGAGGTGGTGGCAAGACGTGACGGAACTAGCGGTGCCGGATGAACGGCAGACAGCAAAACTTTCCGGAGGAAGGATGGATGACGGTGGGAAACCTTATGAGGGCGGAGGAGGGTAATCCTCAACTGAAGGAGCAGTCAGCGCAGCCATAAAACTGTTGTAGAACAACGGAGGGGCCAAAGCAATCCTCCTGAAGAGGAGCGGAGGGAGGCATTTTTCCGCTGGGCGGAGGTGCAAAGAGATTAGAGCATCACTAATCACTAATCTACCAACGAAGGTACAGGAGTTGGAACGGAAGGTATATCCAGAAAACCGCTGTAAAAAACAACGGAAGGTAGGATAACCTGAGAAGAAGAGGAGTGGAGGAACGAGTAGTCGTGGTGACCACCCAAGGAGAAACAATCTTGAAAGGACGCAGCATTGGAGCTACTACAAGCTGAGAGAAGGGCTGCGCAATAGAATGCGCAGATGGCGATGTCGCGGAGGGATACCATACCCTTTTCAAAGAAAACAGTAGCAATCAATGCCGGAGAGAGGAAAGGTGAAAGCCGATAGCAGGCAGTGAAAAGGTCCACCCCAAGAGGGCTGCGCAGAAGCAGTGCGTAGTGGGGAGGGGGACCGAAGAAGAGGCATGTCGGTAATCCGAAGTAACTGCGCCCGTCACTCAGACGCAATGAAGGTGCGGACCGCCGTAGGTAGAGGCCAAGAGAGACGGCCGTTCTGAGGGATGGCAGTAAGCGGAGGCGGAGGGGGACGGCGGAGTGCGTGGCAAGCTGGGGAGGCTAACGTAGCCACAACCCTCCGCGCCTTAAGCAGTAGTTTGACCCGCGCGTACCGTTCTTTGGTACGGGCAAGTTCTGAAGAGAGAGACCGGAGATCTGTCGGTGGAGGCGGCTGACCGCATGGAACCGGTGAAGTGGCGGCGGTATTGTACTGCGGAGGGAAAGATTCCGACAGCAGTAGGTCCGGAGGCGGAGGCTTCAGTAAGTCCTGTCCGGAGGTAAGGCCGAGAACCTCCACGTTCTCGAGAGACGGAGGGACAGGGGAAGCAGAAAGGCGAGGAAGGGGGGGATTCCCTGGCCGTCCCCTTTGCTCGCAGCATCGAAGCGGAGGCGGAGGCTAGTGCTGGAAGCGGAGGTAAGTACAGCGATCCAATGAAGTGAACAGCGTGGCGGCTAGAGAAGAAAAGGTGAGCTCTGTTGCTCCACTTCGACTATATATACGATGGAGGTAGCGAACCGGAAGAACTTTGTTTAATCTCTAGTTGAAACAGCATTGGAGAAGGAGAATGCTAAAAAATAACGGATTTTTTCAAGGCAACTAGAAACAAAACGGGCTAACAAACTGTAGTTACGGCGGCCGTAACACTGTGCCTTCGAACTGTGTTGGCACTGTATAATACGATGTGTAGCCGTCCACGGCTCCTGCTACCAAACTGTGAACAGCATGTGCGCCATTTTGCCAATGCTAGTAAACCGTGTTGGGGGGAGGACAACACGCTCACGTCCGACGCGACTAACAGTTGCGACGTTCTACGAATTTAATACTAACATCAACCGCTGTTCTGCAGAGGCCGTCTAAATTGGTGTTACCGTGGATTGGGAAAAGAAACGCCATAGTATGCGGACAGAAACCATTTATTCGGGGGAGTAAAAGGCGTCAAGTCATTAGTACAACACTTCGCTCACGTACGTAATAACATGTATTAGGAAAAACATTTTCGTCGATCAAATTAAAGTTTGCAACGGGCCATTCTGGCCGCTCTTAACAGTGACGAATCTCGGCCTAGCCTACAGGATTTACAAGCATAATCATTGGGTACTTATCTGTAGTTCCGGTTACGGTTCATTGGGATAGATCGCGCCGAAACATCAGCCGCGGCTTACAAAAACAGATCCGCTACGGCCAGCGAATGGCTACAAGATGGATGCCGCTTCTAGCAGAACGGGGGTTACAACAATAAGCTTGGGGTAATTACGTGCGGCAACAGAGAACAACATATTACACGGGCACAACAATCCGTGGCGTTCCTACAGCAATATTCAGTTAACTACTAGTTGGCAAAGAATACGGAGAGGGGAGTGGAAACTATAATCTGTTGGGGGTTGACCCCATCACAAAAATTATGTGAGTTAGTTCAGCTGTCGCCGAAAGGACGGAAGAAGCTCATTTCTTTTCAGGGTCGTAGTGGAGGGAGTCTTTGTCTAGTTCCAGCGCTTTGCCTTTGCCAAGAAGGGAGCCACCGTTGTGAAGTAAGCAAGTGAGAAGGATTGTGGATTGGCCCAATAGGTTGCAGGGTTTGGCATCACGGTCACGGAGGGCAAAGCCGAATCCGGTCTTGAGACCTCAGTTGATTATGGGCACGTCCGCCGATTGAGAGGGTTTGAAAAGGAAACAGTCGGGGACAGTTTCTTCTTCCGTCTTTAGGAGCTGTGCAAGCTGGATTGTCGGATCATTATTGCTGGCGTCGTCCAGGAAATGGGTGTTTCTAATGTGGTCTGTTGACGAAAGCAGTTTAGGTTTCGGATGCGGAAGTGAAAGGTGAAAGCGTTCCGGAAGTGAAAGGTGCGATGTTTCATCCAATCGGGTTGTAGGATGATGCGTTGGGCGTGATTTCTTTGTGTCACGGTGGGTTGTGGCGGTCGATCTTTTCCAGTTATCGAGGCTGGACGTCGAGGCTACCCAGTTCACGATGAACGGAGGAAGGGAGCAAGAAGGTGCACAGACGAAAGCCTTGTGATCACAGTGTGTACCAGTTGGTCAACTTCGGCGCGAGTCACTGGTTGGTAGCGTGAGGAAAGCAACGAAAGGTCGAGGGGAGATTTCGGGGAAAGGTCGCCTTGAGTCTCCGTGGCCCGACGTAAGTTTCGTTTGGCTTCATGGTAGTCTTCTTGCATCACGCAATTTGTCTTCTATAATTTGCAAGTCAAATGCCAGTGGTGTCAGTTGGCCTGCTTGAAGTGGGGATTCATCCTCAACGGTGGCCGGTAGCACAGCAAGATCCGTCGGCCGGATGACTTCGGAAGGATGGTCCGTGACAACAAGAAAGAGCAACATCTGAGACGAAAGCAGCAGGAGGGGCCTCATCGGTCGTGCCAGCTGCGGCGGCATCTTCGGCATGATGCTGAGATTATCCAAATTCTAACGAAAGTTGGGAGACAAAGCGACGTGAAGTCGGTCGCTGGAGGAAAATGAATGCCGAAAGCCTCTGCGCTCTCGCTTTATCGAGGACGACTGCAACACGCATGCGCAGTAAGGTTACCAAGCAGGAGGCTACATGCAACTAAGAAACTGCCAGGGAGACTTCCATGAGGACCAATGAATGCTAAATTAACAGGTTATGGATCTTTCCAGCGGTATTAAGAAAGTCCATTTTGCCGGCCCCATGCAGGCCGGCTAAAAATGGTTTCTTTTGCCTAGGATAACGTACATAACCTGTTAATTTTAGCATTCATTGATCCTCAATGGATGTTTCTCTGGAGGTTTTTTGGCTGCATGTAGTCGCCTGCTTGCGAACGCTCACTACGCAAGTGTGACGCAGGCCTCCTCTATAAAAGCGAGAGCGCGAACGCTTTCATCATTTATTTTCCTCTCAATCTGTCAGGCGGTGACTCGAGAGAGGAGGTAGGGCGGGTTAAGGCTGAATATGTTTTCCTAGGCAAAAGAAACCATTTTTAGCCGGCCTACATGGGGGCCGGCAAAATGGACTTTCTTATTGGTGAAGAGGGAAAAACATTCATAACCTGTTAATTTTAGCATTAACAGGAGACCTCGTGAAAGTTTTAGGTGGCGGGCACCGCTTTGACGGGTGCCCCGGGTTGCAAGCAGGCTGTACCCCAAAAAATTTATTTAAAATTTTGCACTTTATTCTGAACATTCGTGAAAGAGGGATTTGGACTTCTTTTGCAGGGATTGGTGGTCCTGAAAAGGACCGTTGGTTTGGTAGGGTCTTGCTTCCTACAATGGCGTAGCATGCTTTTGCCCTGATGGTGGCTTGCTTCTGCTTCGTTCTGAGTGCTTGGGGAGGGGGGGGGGGCGGTTGACTACGCTTCTGGCTGCGATAATTGGTTCCAGCAGGTGTAGTCCATCGTCTTCTCTTGACATGTGACGTACATAGTGAGAAGTGAAATTTGTTGCGTGACGCCAGGAGGCTGCCGTTAGGATTTCTTCGATATGGAGACTGCTCTTACTTCATGCGCTGTCACTCTTACTTTGTGCGCTGCTATTACTCGGGTTGCTTGGTCTTTCGTAAGCAGCTTCGATTGTCTTTTTAATCCATCGTGAAATCATTGCTGCTGTGGTTTCTCCTGTGCTTGAATCGACGGGCAGGAATAGTTGGTTTCTTCTCTTCCGAATGTCATCGTGAGCGATTCGGGCTATGTAGAAGCGTAATTGCTCGGACTGGGCAGAGTTGACATTTTGGTTCATTTCTGAGGATGTTAGATAACGCCGGAAAGGTGATTGGGTTTGATGGTTCCGAGGGCTTTTGAGTCTTGACTCTGAACTCGCGCGAGGCATTAGAGTTACGGAGGAAAAATTGGGTCCGAAGATGCAGTATGGTGGGCCGGCGGATAATGCTCAAATTTAGCCGCAGCAGAGGCTTGCTGCGAGTGTGGCCAAAAAGACAGTTTTCCGAGTCATTAAGTGGAGGGAGCGGTCTTGCATCGGCTCGTATGGATTAGAGCTTGTAATAAGATTGGTAAGTCCCAGTCGGTTACCATTCGTCTGGTTGCTGATCGTTCGTTCTCGAAGAAGCGGAGTAACGCAGTGATGCGGTAATCTTCTAGCCGATTGGTTTTATTTGTGGCTTTGAAGACTGAGTTTAATGCAGAGCGGTAGATGAGGATGTTTGATACTTTGAGCTCGTCTTCAGTGAAAAGGACGTTAAGAATTTCAGTAGTTCAGGTAGAGAGGGGTCGATTGGATTGATTATCCTTGTGATACACCAACGAATCCATTAGTCCAGTGACTGTCATACATTCGGTATGTGGAGTCTCTGGTGAGCTTAGAAGCGATTTGTTCGGCCTCGTCTCTATGAATTCCAGGTGTAGTTTTGATGTGATAGAAAATCGGGAAGAAGGGGTAGACGTCTTGGAGTGTCGACTACCAGGTTTAGAAGGTAGGGGAACCATGTTGCTGACGGCCACAGTGGTGCGATTAGGAGGAAGAGGCTTTGGGATTCGTCTATTTTCTGTAGAACCTGTGGGAGCAGTTTGAAAGGAGGGAACAGGTAGGCGTACAGGTTCTTCCATGGGAACGTTAGGGCGTCTACTGCTATCGCCTTTTCGTCGGAATTCGGCTGATGAAACAGTGTAACGACAGATGCTACGACGGCTGAGGTGCTTGTAACATCCCCGACATCAGGTAGACTTCGGTCTTGTTAAAAATAATACTTTTGGTGTTTTGTTGGTTTATCAAAGCACAGTCGTGGCTACGGGCCCGATGTACAGAACGGAGCGAAAATATCCTATCAAATTAAATAGGCTAACAAGTACTATTTTACACGGTACGCGCTGCCACCAGGTGGAGTGACATTAATTGCAGCAAAATCCTGAGTTAAGAATAAAAGGGGGTTTACGTAATATTTTAATTCTACAAATAATAACTGGGTAAAAACAACTGACGTTTAAAACGCTTGGTTTTATTTATAGACAGTAAGAATAAAAAGACACTTTACATTTTATTGCGTCTTTTCAACTGAAAGCTTTTGAAAATAAAGCAACGAATTTACATTATTAAATTCAACAAACGAACTTTAGCGTTTAAGAAAACAGTTACCTTTCACATCAAGAAAGTTCACTCAGGTATGTTTCAAGGTCCTAACTACAAAATGCAGCCGCAAGTTACAATTAGGCCTACAGTATGTTGTTTGCGCACAAACTCAACTTCCAGTTAAATCTAAACTAGATCGGCTCAACGGGAGCACTAGCAATTTAAGCAGGACTTTCACTTAAATTAAATTAATTAAAATACGTAAGATAGACTTGGTTTTTAGGAAGGGAACCACCCTGACGTTTATGATGAACTAAGTTCAGAAACTGCCAATGTACGAAGTTAAATCATAAATTTAACAAACTAGGAGTTGCTTTTAAAATTAAACTATGAATTTAGATTTGGGGGTCCTAAATAAAAACTTACCATTTTAAACTACATGATACGAACCACAACCATAGTGCCCGGCATGGCAACATTCGGACGGCATCGTTCCTACCCCGATCGGCGTGACCACCTCCTAGTCTGAGATCTGTGAGCTGTCCAATACTGGGGGGACTCTAGAGGTGGAGAACAATGGGAGAGGGAGGGACAGTGTCAGCCGGCAGTTAGGCAAGGGAACAAAGGAGCTTTTGAAGCTGCTCTCTGTGATTGGAGAAGAGCAGACACTTACGGAAATACTGACTGCTGGTTGGTGGGGCAGGCTGGCTGTGCAAGCAGCAAAGGGTTTGCCGACGTTGGGACTGGGACTTGGGGAATAATGGCCAGTTTGTTTAACACAAAGGAACATTGGGAAAAGGCGTATTTACAAATGGAAATAAAATAATATGGATTTTAAGGCTCGTAGAGATGATCATACAGTGAATAAATCACTGAGGCTAAATTAAACAAGCAATGAAATCCAAAACTGCGATGTTATGCATCACATACGAGGGGGGGGGGACGAAGTGTTTTGCACAGAATACTTGTTTTTGGCTATGGAAAATAGATCTTTATACTGGATGACTTTAATAGAAGGATGGGCAAGCTAGTATTACATTGGGAATTGTTGGGTAGTCACCCTCGGCGATTTTCGTAGCAATATTTACAACAAACAAACAAAAAGTGGCGTCCGGAAAATTGCCTTAAACTATCTTTTGAATATCAAGCATGTGGTTGGGTTCAGGGGGGCAAGTGAAAATGTCAAAAGATTAAATAATTAATTCAGTGAAAAATACTAAAACGTATTTAAAGTTGGGGCATTAACTTTGCAGTGGCAGAACTTAGTTAACCTGGAAGTGGGAAATTTTTCATATAATTGTGCGCGCTACAAACCACATAAAAAATATCACATTTGACAGCTTACATCCTATTTATGAGGTTAAGTACCTTTGCAAAGGAAGCCCCTCCTATTCCACAACTAATCTAAACTGTGTCGGCTTTATGCCTATAAAAATTGAAAAGAAATAAATACAGTTATACAAATTGGTTGGAGTTACGATGGCCGGAAGTGTGTGCGTCGCGGCACAGTTT
>JAHWFP010137600.1:380-32905 GCA_023313725.1 Lithobius niger | reverse complement strand
TCACGTGACTGGGCTAGTCCAATCAGACGGCCAAACAGCCGTTGTTCTCGTTCGTCATTGGCTAACTCATGGTGACGTCACGGCAAACAGCCATTGTGCATGGTTTAGGAAGCTAGTGTTTAAAAATAACTACTTTCTTACACAACGGTCTTGTTCAACAAAGATTTTTAAGCAGAGAAGCCTAATGCTGATAGCGTAAAGTTGCCAGTAAAATAACTGCTCTAAAATAGTACATCCTTTTATCTGTTTTATACAAGAAGAAAAAATAATCGGTGGTGGCATAGAAGTAATGAGGTGGGGGGGGGGAGGTCACAGCATTGTCTTTGGGTATACCTAGATGCACCTGACCTGATTAACATAACCTTAACCAATTTCAAATAAGTAATTCGGCTTATCATTCGATAATAAGATTTTAATTAGGCCTCTTAGTCCCTCTAAAAGTATGGTTCTGATTTTGAGTCACGCTAAATAGTTTTTACCGTTTAACGGGTCCAGTACAAAAAGGGATGCTTCGAGGTGAAATCACAGATATATATATTCCATCTAGACCGCTCCCTCTGTCAAATGTTACGACTATTATACGCGGCCATTGTTACGGGGTACTAGCAAGAAGTTGAAATGACACCAAACCGACCAAAACTCCAGGCATATAACACAACAAAGAAAGGCAGCGCTTTCGTTATTTCCGGTCATAAAACTCGGGACAAGCTGTAAAACATTTCCGTGAACTGAAGACAGCAGCGCCGCCGTATAAACGACCGTTCAGTTTTAGCGAGCATTGCCTCAACGACGGGTCGGCACGGTCTAGCGAGCGTAGAGCAACGCTTGCAGACCCGCTTCAAGCCATCCATTGAGCGAAAGTTCAGGAACAAATCGCTTTTTACGTACGTGGTGATTTGTTAGATGGTCTTCGTACAAACGCAGGTTAGTGGGGGATAGTCGCGGGTTGGGATTGTCTATTTTCTGCAAGAGCACCTGATTGGCCTACAAATAGGGCCGTGTCGAAGACAAGATAGTGAGGGCGTATACGGCCGACATTTTCCGCGTACAGTTCACTCAAATACGTGTATGCGCTTTAAAACAAGACATTAAAGCACAACGCATAAAACGAGTTTCGTAAAAACAGTACTGTTGTATCCAAATTGTCCATACAGGTGTATGATTGAGACAAAGGCCACCTGAGGCATGCCAGTAAATAAAACTCTCTCTTATGCAGTAGCTACACGACGGTATGTTATTATGTTTAATGTGATTATCATTTGCAAATTCGTAAAGGACTGGTCATTATTTGTGGTCGGGGGGAGGAGGCAGAGGAAATGAAAATGTGACCACCAAATTTTCTGTGACCTCCGCTTCTTCCGAGACCCTAGAAAAAATCTTGATCCCCCCCTCCCAACTCAAGGTCCAAAAAGAATGTGGACGCCCCCCGTCAGAAAAAAATTGCGCGAATTGTATGCCTGCTGATGATTTCCTGTGGCCAAGATTAGTGCTCTAGCCAAATTAAAGTGGCACTATATCACCGATTGAAAACCTTTCACAAATACCCTGGAACCATCTAGCAGCCAGGTGAAGAAAGTACTCAGGGAGTGGACGAGAGGTTTCACGTATCAGACTCAATTCCAATTCACCCCTTACTTCATAGTTACGGGACTAAGCACAGAGTATCACATATTAGGCACTAAATTCAAGTTGCAGCATGGTTCAGTCCTAGCAGAATCTTACATTACCTTCCTAAAGCACCGAACAGAACTAACCAAACGCACCACTGTTGGTGACAGTTCAGCTCATTCCCTACTATAGCCGTATTGATGTGGCTTGCTTACGTCAACCATCGTCAGCGATGAATCTGTTTCCGGCAAAACTGTTACCTCACGCATGCTCAAACCCCCACCACAGGAAACCACCTTCCCCAGATGGTTTGTAATTTGCCATGTTTCTCGCCTGGTAACATCTATTAGCCAATCCTGGTCTAATCCATTAACCAGGTCTGCTTGTGGGTAGGTATGATGTATCGAATACTCTGCTGTGCTTGTTGAGTTTGCTGAGCTGTTATTGTAGTTTTTGAAGATACTGAGTGGCTGTTGCAACATCACTGCGCACACGCGATGTCAAGTTTGGAGCTAAACTGTCTCTAACAGTGGTGCGTTCTGTTCGCTCTGTTCGGTGGTTTAGGAAGGTACTGTTAGAGAGCAGCCTTTCGGATTGCCTCTCCAATACCAACTGAGGACCCTCTGTTCCTGCCAGCTTTTATACCTGCTGGAACAGAGGGTTCCCGCTAGGATTTACGTCACGTGACCAGCTTACTGCAACGATCCGGTTCCAACTGGTTGGACAGTAGGAGCAGAATTGCTGCCTTGCTGCTGGCGTGTTGCAACTTGCCATTCATGTAAACAGCCGGTTACATAAATACAATTTAGGTAAGATTTAGAAAGCTTTTTGAGGTCGCTACGTCTCAACTTATAAATATCCATTGGCATAAACGATCTAAATCAGCAGTGTTCAAAGTGGTCACCATCTTGTTTTTCTACTTGCATGATTACAATGCGCTAAGATGACGTCATATTTCCGGAAGAGTGGCGAATAACCTTTGTACTTTAACTGATGGCGACTAACAGCTAATACAGATACAAATTTAATACTCTAACAGAGTAACGACTTCATAAGTTCTCCATTCCCAAACAAACTTAGATTACACCAATAACTGAGTGGAGATTATGGGTCGACTTTTAGATTACACCTAAATTTAATACTTAAAATTTGGTTTAAAATTTGCTTATAAACTCCGGTCATTACGTTATGAAAGCAGAGCATGTCCGATTTCGCCTGCGACGAAATGACATCACATATCTGTCCTTCTGTTCATTACGCAGAGGAAGCTGAACATACTCCTAGTTAGAACTACTTCAAACCAGAACAGCATATCACTCTGGTCTTCAGCGTTTGGAACGAATCTGTTTGTGACATGCGCTAAGAATTTAAAAGCCCCCTCCAAGGCTTCCTTGTTCTTTAGTATAGTTCAGGATAAGGGCCTTAATTCACAGGGATTTAACGTCATTATTTGCCAAATCTTAAAAATCTCTGAACCTATTTCGTCATAATGTAGAGGTTTAAAGCCCTAAAACTACGTCGAGCGCTGCTCACCCATGATGGTTTCGGGGTCCTTGATGCTCAGGACCACGATGATGGTTT
Organism: Lithobius niger; assembly: GCA_023313725.1. Lineage (NCBI taxonomy): Eukaryota > Metazoa > Arthropoda > Chilopoda > Lithobiomorpha > Lithobiidae > Lithobius > Lithobius niger. The sequence goes on along the minus strand of JAHWFP010137600.1, from coordinate 29,716 downwards.
TTATGGAGAATAATGATGATGATGAACGTACATTAAAACTATTGATTGTATTGAAGATCGATTTAGCACTAAAAGGGTAACGTTGTCGAAGAATACGTTTGATGATGATGTGTCAGGTTGAATAGTTATTACAGTCTAAATGGGTACGAAGAACGTGGATAGGAAAGTCGACTATAGGAAGACTCAAATATTGAATTACGCCTTCGAAAATCCGGTGAACAATTACAAAATTTGCATGAAAAGTTCACCAAATAAAGTGTGCATCAAATCAGTAAAGGGCGCATTTACGCAACAAACCTTTCTCGCTCATCAAAAGCTGTTTGCTAGTCTGTCGTCATTTATTTACAATGAGTTTCCAGTTGCTATTTTTGATGTTTGAAGTGCGCCCATCAATAATTGAAGCACTAGCACTGGAGACGTCTCACAGGTGGAACACCAGGGGTTTTAAAACAAGACATAGCCAAAAGAGAAGAAAAGAGGAGGAGGCGGGGGGAGAGAGGGCCGGGTAATTGCTCATGGCCACAAACATGCAGTCTGAAAATCTTGTATGCTGCTAATGTTTACTGGGGCCCATGGCCAATTTAAGTCTTTCTCTGTTTAATCTGTCATAGGTTAAATATCTACGTATTGTAATTTAATTTCCCGTTCCTGCTCTGGAACCTTCTAGAAGTTTCCATTTCCCATAATACCCTTGTTATTTTGCGGTTGTCAGGGGTAACCAAACAGTATAAAAGAAACGGAGCCAGCATGGAAAAATCAGTTAGCCTTCGGGCCAGCCACCCGGTTGGTCCTTCTTGACCAAGCGGGTAACACGCCTTAACGGGACGCCCAGGAAGCTGACCGACAATTGGAGAGGCCGCTGAGCGAACATGGTGGGGACAACTCAGTCGGCTGCGTGTATTGAGTAAGCAGAGAAAATGCTTTAAGAATAGGACCAAACGCGTTTTTTCGTTCAACAAACGGTATAGTCACGCTACGTACTATGTTTGTTGTTCAAGAAAAGGTCGAAATTATTTACTATTTTCTATACTTTATTGTTGCCAGAAGTGAAGAAAAAGAGGAACAATTAGTTTACCTAAACTGCTCTCTACGTTTCTTGTGTGATCTACGAAACGAATTTTTATATTTATTCCAATTTCACGTCCGCCTTTATTTTTTACCGATTGGCAGGAAATTACTAAACAGATGAAGAACTTGGCAATCATGACCCATATGGTATGATGCCTTTTTTTTAACATCGGTTTTTGTAAACACATAGGCATAAATAAAAGGCTGAGTCTCAGGTCCCGGTGACGGGATCCAGTTTATAAATACTCAGGTCCCGGTGAATTCGTTGAAAACTAGGCCTTCAGCTTGTTAAAGTGAACCTAACCAGGGTAACCTAACCTAACCTAACCTAAACTAACCAAACCTAACTAAAACTAATATAAGTTTGCCTAAAAACTAGGTTTTTTTGTTTGCCGGGATCAACACACTCAGAACTCCGGTCCCGGCAACGCGTCCAAATACGCTTGAAACAGTTACGTTCCAACCGGGACTAGAGACACTGCGTAAATAAAAATCATCTTGCATGAAATCTAAAAATAAGACCAAGAGATTTAAAGTGCTGTTACGAGTTATGACCGACACGTTTTTAACAATTTTTGTTCAACTCGGGCATAAAAAAAAGTCTCTTGTTTAACGGGAATTTATCACTGAAAAACAACATAGGGGCGGTAGGTTTTTTTTATGACAAAAATTTAGCAAACAATCTGGAATTTTTTTTCTTTTTGTAATTTTACAATTCAGTTTGATCTTTGTTAGGGGAAATAAAGATATCAAAATTTCGAACTATTGACAGCCTGCATATCAAACATCGCGTTATTTCAGAAAAATCTCGTGAGGCTTCTCAGTTTTGCGCCGAAGTTGCCTACAAATTAAGTCATAAAAAAAAAACATGCGCATGGTTTTCAGACATGCGGACAAAGACGTTGGAGTAATGGTCGTATGCACTCAGTCCTGTTAAACATGCGTTACTTTTTCTTTTTTTTAAGCTGTAAGTCTTAGATTTCCTTCATTGAAAAACAAAGAGAGCTAGTTTAAAAAAAAATGGTTAACTTCTGACAACTTTTGGATAAGCTCGGTTCAGCCCTGAGAAACAGGCCTATAAAACTCAATTATTCCGTCACTTTTTAATTCATAACTTGGTAACCATCCCCCCTCCCACTTTTTTCTTCCCTTCTCATTTTCCCCTGCCTCCCCTCCCAGCCCCCACTGCCACATTTTCTTATTTACTTTTAATTTTTTGCTTTTGTTTGTTGGCGGTAATTGTCTGTTTTGGGTTGGTGCAAGAATGGGCCCAGGGTGAACGGAAAAAAAGTCTCGAAAAAAAAAGCCTGGAAAAAAAAGCTAATGGTAAAAAAGCTGCGGAAAAAACAGCCTCGGAAAAAAAAGTCGATGGAAAAAAAAGCCGCGAAAAAACCCCACGAAAAATAAAGCCGATAGGGGAAAAATTACAACAAATATGGTGTAAAATCACCTACAAATACTGCCTAAACATAGTTACGTGTGCATTCATCATTCATCATTCATCAGCTGATTACTATTCGACCAAAGTTACCTTAATTGCCTTCGGAATCATTTACAGGAAGACTCGAAGTCACAAGTTTCCTCCCAAATTCTTTTCTTTTACTGGGGAAGTGGTGGAGAGAAAAAGACGTGTTCAGTAAGAGACAATTCGTGAAATAACGAAGTTTCCACCAAAATTGAAATAGAATGGAAGGGGAAGAAGCATCGGGAATCATATATTTTTCTACATATGCCGTAAATGGGGAAGGAGGAGTTGGAGTATTGAATTTGACCAACCTATGGATAATTAAAAGAAAATTTGGGAAAACATTAAGTTTACTCAAAATTACTTTAACTTTTTTTTTGAGAGTTATTCGATATTTCCGTGCATAAACTTTGGTACTTTTTTCCAGAGTGTGTTGTACCCCCCTCCTCCCCCCCCTCCCCCAATCCTCTCCTCCTCGCACCTCTCCCATACCACAAAAAAAAAACCGATAAGATGTAAACGAGGAAATAAATTCTCGCATGAGCGAATAAATCGTACGTAATAAGTGAAGCTTGCCGTTATGTAATTCCTGGTCTTGGTCAGAACAACTTCGATCAGCCTTGCTTAATAGCATGTCAGATGTGCTGATAGTATTTCCAGCTAAGGAAAGAAAAGCACACACATATTTAAAGGTAATATTTTTGTGAAATTTCCTCCAGCTTTTTGTTGCGTTTTTTCCCTATCGGCTTGTTTCCGCGACTTTTTTTTTTCCATCAGCTTTTTTTTCCGAGGCCTTTTTTTCCGGGGCTTTTTTTCCCCAGCTTTTCTTTCCTGGACTTTTTTCCCGAGGCTTTCTTTCCTAGAATCGGGCCCAGCGCCTAAATCTGACCCTTTTGGCACAATCATAACCCCCCCCCCCTCATATTATGTTGATCACCTATACATTCACGTGGTACAATAAAGTTTATTATTACTATTTTAAAGTACATTGTAATGACCATGAAATTGCGTGGTGTGAAAATTCCAGTTAGATTGCGTTGATCCCAGCGTGACCTACTGTTGAAATGTTCTCGTAGAAAATAAATAAATTCAAGAAACCTGTCGTCAGTCCCCAAGTGCCGCTTTTATTTCCCTCTGCTCAAAATAAAATTCAAGTGAGAAAACGTTCTTGCAATGAATTTTCAATAATAAATCACAAACAAACACTGGGTTTCTGAGGTTATGTTGATCAGGTTAGGTAATAATGTGCCGAACAGCTGTAGCATCAAAATAACGTGCTTTAAAAAAAACCGGTAGCAAGTGGTGGTCGCCTATGGCACTGGCTCACTGGAGATCACTTCCAAACCACCTTTTACTGATAAAAGTAATAACTAAAGTTTTCCATACGCCCACAATAGGATACTACAATGTTTAGCGCAAGGGTTAGCAGCACTGCGCTAGGCCTGCCGACTGTCCCTACCATGGAGCTTTTTCTGCCGTTCAATTCTCCGCCTTGACGCCAGCGCTCATGGTGCGTCTTGACTATACTACTACTATTCCAAGGTCTTTGTCCTTGACCCCTGCTAGGTCTGCTAGTTAGGGGAATTTTTGCTACCTAAGCCTTTAGTAGGTCTGCTTTTACGAACCCTTAGTTAGGGTACTTTCCGTGGTTAGGCCCAAAGTAGGCCGAGTTTCTTTCGGTCCCAAACTTAGTTCTGGCCCCAGAATTCCCAAACTCAGTCTAGACCTCTCTGCCACTTAGCTTTTTTCGTTACAGTCAACAAAAGGTTAAAAAAGTGTACAAATGCCAAGCAGAAATTCGGATAACGGCTTTCCCTACAGATGTACCAGTCTGTATTACAAAGCCGCAATCTTAAAAAAAAATAGTTGTTAGTACAGGCTGAGAACATACGCTTTCAGCCTGTAATTATGAAAAAAAATAAGGATTGATTGTCATAATTCTTGATTGCCCTGTGAGCAAAATTGATGAATTCGGGTTTAAAATCAGTGGTAAGCTATCGTAGCATTCACAAATTACGTGAACCAGCAGGGATGTTGCTTGTTGGAACATAGACAGTGCTGGCAGCAAGATGGGCCTGGTTAGCTCTTCTCTCATACTGTCCTAGTTCACAAGTGACAGTATTAGCTTTGCCAATTCTGTGCAGGTATCCTCCAAAGTTGCCATGTCCGCTTGTCCAGTGAGCAGTTGCACAGTCATGTGTCGTAAAAGGTTTGGATGTTGGACACTATTAGGATGATGCATTCGTGATTCGTCCTTTATCAGTCATGTTCCATTGGTCCTGTCACCTCTTCATTATGTTGGCATCAAATTCGAATTTCGAATTTCAAATTCGAAACGCGGATAAGCAAGGGATTGATATTAGAGGTTGATGTCAGAGGTTGATGTAAGAGGGGTTGATGTCAGAGGTTGATGTCAGAGGGTTTAATGTCAGAAGGGTTGATGTCAAAGGTTGATGTCAGAGGGGTTGATGTCAGAGGGATTGATGTCAGCTGTTGATTTCAGAGGGGTTGATATCAGAGATTGATGTCAGAGAAGTTGATGCCAGAGGCGTTGATGTCAGAGGGGTTGATGTCAGAGGGTCTGATGTAAGGAAGGGTTGGGGTCACCAGCGAGACAGGGTTGGTGCCAGGGCGACCATCTTCTGGGGCCGTTCATCTACCATCGTCCCCCGGGTACAATGTCAGAGGTTGATGTCAGAGGGGTTGATGTCAAAGGTATTCGTTGCAAGTTTAGCCAGTTCATCTGCTTTCTCTTTCCCGAAGACGCCAATATGGCCTTTTACCCAGAAAATGATGATTTTTGTGTTGGACGATTATTTTCTGAAGGGTGAAAAGCAATAAGGGCTTGAAGGGTGGGTGGAATAGGTGTCAACATTGACTGGACAGCCGAGAGGGAATTTGAGAAAATGAAGAATCGGTTGAAGGCATCTTTCAAGGCGTCATTCATTTCCAAATCGAAGGGCTGTAAGAATTGCCATAAACTCCACCCTGGAAGACAGACTTGTAGTATTCGAATCTACGAGTTTTAGTGTAGATAATCTCCATCAACATATAGACGATTGGGGGTAGTCCCATTCTGTTTGCGACTTTAGAACCGCCCGTGCAGATATTACAACTGACGGGTTGAAAACGTCTTCATACGTTCTGTAGATGCTTGGGGTGGATGAGGAAATAAACCTGGTGGAATCTTAATCTCAATTTCAGGCAGCTACTGTCGTTGCAGAGATCGTACCTTTCATTTGATTTTTGATAAAATGATGGAAGTGTACTCATCACATCGGCACTTTTGTCAAAGTGATTCTATAACTCGTGGTCATAATGAGTAGCACAGTGTGTCCCAGGGCATTTAAGGTTCGGGCCATCTTAGTTCGGATGGCCTTATGTCCCCCCCCCCCCCCCCAATTTTCTGCATCAAATATAACCATTGGTATCACGCAACGTTCATAGATAATCTTGAGAGCTGCAGGAGTGATGCCCCAATAGTCTGTATTGCACCCACGATATTTCTTTGGGCTGTATGTGAGAGGCCCACATTGTGTGCCTTCCTTTAAAATGTGTCGTTGATAACAAAACCAAGGTATCTGATCGATGCACTAGCTTGAATTCTCAAACGTTCATACAGAACAACTCTAGCAGAGAGTACACGGACGTTCCTAACGTCTCTTTAACTTAAGTTGACTTAACTTGCGTCGACTGAACTTACATCGCCTTAAGAGATAAGTGGATACAAGGACATTCAAGTTGGTGTGAGTTGGAACGACAATGCATTCACGGTACTTCTTGCTAAGTCGATGTAGCCACCGTGCTTATCTGATCCCCATCAACAAAACATCCACCAATCTCCATTTAACTAGTTGGGCTTTCGGCTACTTTCTGTGCCGCCCTAGCTTCATAATGTGTTCACGTGCTAATTTCAACCAATGACAGCTAAGCAAGAGCTAATGCGACGCAAGACATCGATGTTAGGTGGATACACGGCAGTTCTTTTTTACAGGAATTTATGTCTAATTTTTTTCTTCTTCGTTAAGCCTTATGAGTGTTTGATTTGTTTTCCCTCTCCATTGCCTACGGCTGAGAACTTCGGTCGAAAGGAGTCATGTTCACGGTTGTAACCTTAATAACGCGTTCAGTGAGTTATCTTTATGCCAGTGGAGGATGTGGCCATAGTGGTTAAGGTGCTATGCAAGTGAACTGGAGACGAAACTGGGTTGCCGGTTCGAATCCGGGTCATGCCACTCCGATGAAACGTAAGTGAATTAACTACGTTCATTCCAGTGTATAAATTTCGCTGATGGCTTATTTCAACTTTTCCTTAATATTATTTACAACGGTTTGTGTCTATTTAGTTCTTTAAGTGCTTCAACTTTTTTTATTGACGTGAAAGTGGTGGTTTACGATAAAGCGACTTGAAAGTGGTTTTAGGTAGATACACGAATATTCTCAGAGAGTTTTGAGCACGTCGACTTGAGTTAATGCCATGTAAGGAACCTCAATGTACCCTCGGTCAATGATTCATATACTGTATGGTTACTACTCCACTCCGTATACATCGTGCAGTCATCAGAGAGCTATACCCTTTGCAAACGATGTTTAGCGTTGGCTAACGTTAATAAATGCTGCGTTTTAGTTTGTAAGACTAAACATCAGCGTAGCCAATATTTCCACTATACATACTCCTCTGATGGTAACTATACGTTTCCATTTAGCTAACTTTCCGTCATTTTACGAAGCTTTAGTGTCCCTACGCGCTCGCAGGTTGACAGCCTCCTTCCTTCCGCCCCAACTCGTTGTGAATGAGCCTTCCTTTTATAGGTAAATAAAATATTCACGAAAGGACGTCTGGCCGCCACTATTCATTTAAAGTGACACACCTCCCACCCCCCTCCCCTGCACACTCCCTCCTCCACTTCCTCGACAACGTGGCCGCATATTTTCCCTCTTCCAAGATAAGGAAAGCACGACTTTCATCATTCGGTTGTATACAATTGCAGAGCAAGGGGGACAACATTCATTTAGTTCACGTTGCACAACACTACCTATTATGATATTGCGGTTATGTCCGTATCGTGTACGCCTTGGGGCCAACACGGTGCTACGGCTATTGTTGTTGTTATGAACTTGACGTCGTTGCATAACATTCCTCCGGTATCCGGCGTAACATAACGAGCATTCCGTTGTGTTGTGTACTAAGCAACGGACCCAAATTTCTAATTAAACGCCATTCCGAATTCTGGGAGGAGGTACATACAAGCAACAACAAGGGCTTCCGCGACATTGGATTTCGGTGTTCGTCGTTTAGCTACGGTGCCACCTCATTGCAAACTGATAATCCGAAAACTTGGTCCCCCCCATTAAGCCTTATCTTTAATGAACAACGCTTTCCTGCGCTCTCCGCCCCCGCATCATCTACCAAACATTGTAGGGTCTCGTGTTCGATCCCCGTTCCGTTTCAGCTCAGCGCCCACGTGCATTTCTACGCCTACGCAGTTTCGCTCCCAATCCCCCCCCCCTCCACCTCCTCGGCTGCGAAAGACTTAACGATGTAACGCAAACACACAACAGGATTGCGCTCTTAAGTTTGAATTAATGCGAGAATTGAAGTTGGGTTGTGCGCGCTAAGCCGACGTTTTTTCAAGTCTGTGCTGTGACGACGGTCGGTAAGCTTTTAAAGCTTCCACCTCTCTCCCTCATTCTTAAATTAAAAAGGCTTTCTATTTACAAGGCAACTGTGTTTTTTTTTTTGTTTTTTTTTATTTCTTTTCGCGTCGCCGATAATTGGATTATGTAATTAGGTAAAAATTAATTATTGCTAGTCATCTTTCAAAAGTTTGAAGATGAAAGGAAAGAGAATAAGAAAGAAAGGAGGTTGTCGAACACGTTAAAAACATCTGCTAATGGGTTTTATTTGAATGTTAGGTTGTCTCCTCAAATTCTGGAATTGGGTCGGAAAAGTGACGACAAAAATCGGTTCGAATTAAAAAATAACGTACATCATAACGTAGACAATTCAAAAAATAAACAGGTGAAGGAAATACTATACAAAGAGGTTTTTAACCAAATGTTCTAATTCGGGCTCGAAACTGAAAATGGAAATTCACGCCTACGAATTCGTTTATTTTTAAGTATAGCATAAAAGTCAGAAATCACGACGAGCACCAAACCAAACCAAAAAACTACTAATTAAATTCCGCGATCACGTTTTCGTGAACTGTAATAAATTTAAAACAACCGCTACACAAAAAACTAATGGCATAATAAGTCAGAAAATATGAATAATGCTCGCACAACTAATTCAATGCAAAATTGCTTCAAGTTGGTTTCGTTTTAGTTGTTGAGTTGTGATTTTTTTTTTAAACAATAATTTTATTTCAGAAACCCCAACAGAAATGTCAACCAAATCTTTTCACGACTTTATGTAAACTTTATGTAAACTCGATTTCTTCAATGTCAAAACTTTGTTAAATTTGACTGCAGTTGAGTGCATGAAAATGTACACCGTATTTAATCTATATGCCACCAGTTCTCTGACTCAAGTCTCTATTTGGTGTCGGTGTTTTCCAGCTCTGAAAACAAATAAACGACTGGTCGCTATTCAACACGGGTGTCGACAACGAGGAATGGGGGAATAGAAAATCGGGGGAATACACATCAATTATTACATCAATAACTTTTTTTTTAATTCTTGACCCATTGCATTTTTCTTGTTCACTCTGTCGCGCTCCTTGCAGCCAAACGTACAGAGCACCTTTTATGCCTCCTGGCTGTCACAGAAGAAACGATGAAATAAAAGAAAAATAATGAAAAGTGACGAAAACTGGTGATGGCTGCTGGTCAAAAAGCGGTTTATTCTTACGAGTTGACAGGTCAAAACATCCGATCAGTCAGTCGGCTTCGTACTTGAACGTAATGGATCCCTCTCTCTCCTCTTCCGCAACATTGCTAGCTTCGGAATACGTAACGCAAACACGTGGAGGGTTGGTCCCTTTAATATGATTTAAGCCATCGTTTTACGTCAAATTATTACGGAACGCATCCAGTGAAATTAAGCTTGTTAACCTCTAGGCAGCGTGCGAGGACAGAAGAAGTATTTTCAAACAAGTAGAATCCCAGAAAGAAAAACAACACCTAGCCCTAAAAAAATGGCCGTCGGTACGTCATTTTGTTCTTGGAGGTGTTGCGAGTTTAATTCCGGATTTCACCGTTGGAATTGTACCACCCCAGGAAGGTTACGCTGATGACGTCATTTGTGAAATCTGCCAAGCCCGAAGTCCACATAACGTCAAATTGTAATGTGCCATTGTCACTCCAAAATTAATACTCATTGTTAGTTGAAATAATCCTATTTGACCAATTGTTGTAACAATACATAGCTATGATTTGTCTGTACATAATGCTTGGCATCAATTGTAATGGCTCGAGCTCACTTGGTCTTCCGCCTGGTGCTCCCAACAATTAGGTATTAACCTTAAATTCCATTCCGCCGCCAACTCTCCAACTCCCCGCATCCAAAGGTAATTTCGGCCCTATAATTAGAATTTTTTCCAATTTCCCCAATCCCCGAACTTAAATTCAAACCAGACCAACCCTGTTGCTAGTTCAGCACTGCAACCCCGTAGCTACTTAGTTTAGCAGTCAACGTATGAAATAGCCCGAAACTAACTAATCCAAATTTTCCCAAGTAAGCCTAATGCCGTTGACATTCCATTTAAGGCCCTAAGCAGGGTGGAAGAAGAGAGAGAGAAGGTGGATCGACTGCTTGCTCGCGTGTGGTAGGAAAGTGAAGCGATAAAGAGACGTTTTACCGCTTGGCCGCTAGATAGAGTTACGGTCGAGAGGGACTAAATTCGAATGCTACAAGGCGGGCGCGTGCTGTTTTCAGGAGCCTTTACCTTTTTTTCTGATGGTTTACGGTTGAAAAACTTCAATGTTTTTGAAGCATACACTTGTGATTGTTTAATCACGTATTTACCACGTTATACATATTTTTGTTACGCTTTCTAATTATTCTAAGACAGATACATAGGGACACAACGACACACGGAACAATTAATAATCTATTAACTTGTTTTTGTGTTCTTGTGTTATTCGAAAGTTTTTATTATCGACTGGTTGTGGCATAACTACTAGCTGCAGGGTGGGGGGGGGGACTACCTCCCAAGAAAAATGCAAGGGGGCGTAAAAATATACGAAATAACACTATTTTATTTGCTGTTTCTTCAAAGATTTTTTTATGGTACCATACATTACGCAAAGCAAAAAAAGTAGTCCGTGCGACCACTTTAATTGTAAAGTACGACTACTTTTTTTGCTTTGCTAAAATTCCCTCCCCCCCAAAAAAAATATATATGCATACGAATGCCTGCACTTTTAAACCACGCGCGACGATATTGGGGAGGGTTGCTATTCCCCCTTTTTTCGACCCTATATGGTTTAAAAGTGCTGGCATTCGAAAGCATAGACATTTTCTTGGGGGGGGCTTAAATTTCTCCCCCCCCCCCTTAAAAAAAATAAACAAATAAATAAAGCGATCGTACATTTTTGGCTTGGGGATGTAAAATTTCGCGTTACCAAGAAAAAATTATTTACATAAACTAATGCCCGCACTTTTACGCCATGCATGCCCGAAAAATTACGGGGGGGGGGGGGAGAGCGCAACCCACAGTCCCCCCTTACTTTTACAGAAAGAAAGATTACTCAAAGCAAGAAGAGTAATCTTCCCTGATGAATAAAATGGTAGTAAGTTATCTAAATTGAGACAGTTACCGCCCTTTCCATCAGAAAAAAAAATTATTTACGTGTAAGAATGTCCGCACTTATAAACCATCCAGGGCCTAAAATACGGGGAAGGGGGAGTGCACTCTTCTTTCTTTGCGTAATCTTCCTTTCTGTAAAGTAAGGGGGGGGGGGGGACTCTCCCCCCCCCCCCCCATTATTTTTTCGGCCATGCATAGTTTAAAAGTACGGGCATTTCGTATGCGCAAATATAGTTTTTTGTTTCTGGGGAGGGCGGATTTTCACATCCCCCTGCCAGAAAATGCATGACCATTTTATTTTTTTCTTGGGGGGAAGCGAAAGTGTGGACCCTCCATATGTACGGCTTTGCATGTTTTTTGTATGCATACATTTTTTTCTGGGGGGGGGCGAAATTATGAGCCCTCATATTAACGGCTTTGCATGGTTTAAAAGTGCGGGCATTTGTACCCATACATTTTTTTCTGGAGGAGGGGGGGGGGCGAAATTGTAAGCCCTCCATATTTTCGGCTTTGCATGGTTTAAAAGTGCGGGCATTAGTATGCATGTATTTTTTTTCTGTTTCGCATATGTAGGTATTTAGGCGTATGAATGCCCCCACTTGAACCCATGCAGGGCCGAAAATAAGGGAGCTATTTCCCGTCCTGCGTGGTTTTAAAGTGCAGGCAGTCATATGCATTACTTTCTGGTAAGGCCCCTGGCACAAAACGTACAACCACTTTATTTGTAATGTAAGAATATTTTGCGTAACGTATGGCGCCATAAAAAAAAACCTTTGAAGAAAAAGCAGTTAAGTGGAATTTCTTCGTATTTTACAACCTTCGCTGCATTCTTGGGGTAGTTCGTCGCTTTGCGGCCCCCGCGGCCCCCCACACACACACACTTTCCCCCGTTAGTAGTTACGCCGCTGCCAGTTGATAACAAGTACTTTCGAATAATACTACAGGTGCATCTGCGTTACTTAACTTTACTTGTGCCAATGTATTCTAGCTTGGTTTCAGTTGACGAAGTTTAAGCACATACCTTAAGTATTATCGTTTCAAATCGGCTTCAAACTTCGAATACTAAATAAACACAGATGGCTTTCCGTCCGTCCTGTTTATTCCAATTCTAACGTAATCAACAAGAACGTAAAAACAAGTCAAAAGATTTGCTGTATGTGCCGTCACGCGTCCACGTTATCTGCCTTAGCAGAATTTAAAAAAAACAAAACATGTGTAACGTGGTTAATACGTGGTGACAAATTACGACTGTATGCTACAAAACCATTTAGCCTTAGTTTTTCAACCGTAAACAATCAGAAAAAAAGGCAAAGGCTCTTGAAAATAGCACGCGCCCGGCTTGTAGCATTCGAATTTAGCCCCTTTCGACCGTAACTCCATCTAGCGGCCAAGCGGTGAAACGTATCTTTATCGTTCACTTTCTGGCAGGCAGTTGATCCACCCTTCTCTCTCTTCTTCCACCCTGGCCCTAAGCCACGGTTACTGTCGCCCATGAACTTCAGGGGAGCCTGAGCACACGATCGCTCATATTTAACATTAAACTAACACCAAAACTGAACCACGACTACCAGCCTTGTTCCATCTGTTAAGGTTAATTTGTAATTCCCGCAATCCCTTGACAAGGACCACGGCACATTTTCAAGCAAGTTCCTTAACTGTGGGGTTGGCATTGGGGCAGCTCCCACACGTACTAAAAACCCCTACAGAGGAAGAAAAAATTTAACACGTCTTCATCCAAAAGTGATTGAAATTAAAAAAAAAAAAAGACGCAAAGTTGCAGAAGAAACCGAGAGAGGGAGTTCCTTTACAAACCCAACAATTATAGGTCTTCCAACAAAAGCGAAAGCATTCAAACGCCCATCAAAATACCATAACAGGGTGCCCATCAATTTCCAGTCTATTTGTCGTAATTTTGGGAAGGAAATTTTCCACGTATTTTGCCAAACTATACTTGTTTTTAGGGCTGACTCAGTGCAAAATTGTAGGCCGATTTAATGAACTCTTCAGCCGTTCAAGTGAAAAATGAATAAAAAAAAATTAGGACGACGATGAACAACCAAAAGACAACAATCAGCCAAGCCATCTCAAGTAAGTTGGTATGTACAGCAATTATGTTGTTAGCCTGGATTGCAATAGTTAGAATCCATCGACAGTGGTTTGTTAAACTTAAACTCTACAAGCGCAGACTAGTAGGTTGCTGGATAACTGGGAATACACATGGCAAATTCGTCATTGCAAATGTACTGTTTTCGCAACAAAAATGGGCAGACGTTTTAGAGGAACACTTTTCCCCAACCATATTTCCACTTCATAAACGATAAAAAATACCACAAAGTAGCGACCAATACTCAGTTTTCCTCACTTAGGTCGGGTCTTCCAGTATTAGTAACATACGAAGAACCACATTGGAACCGGTACTGTGCTCACTTGTCATTTTAAGCTGTTCACAGTATTGGCGCCAGTGTGTTTTTCCTCCATTTATACAATTAGCATGATTTTTCCCAAATATTAAGAGCCGTTTGTTATTAAATCCAGCAAATTTCACCAAACTTACAAACACCGTTAATTTCAGAGATCATCCGATCCCTTCCCCGTGGAATTTCGGTGAAAAATACAGCATAAACAATTCAGCAAGTGTACCACCGATATCGTCCGAAAATTTCAGACGGAACGGGAGCCAAACAAAAGCAACGCTATCAATATTTTAGGGAGCATTCCAGAGAATTCCAACATTAATCACAAGGAATAAATAAAGCTTGCGGTAAAGCTTAATCATAATCCCTTCAGGGATGCAGTCATCGTTGACAAAACGAATGACTAAACACGGCGAACCCTAATAAATCATACCTAACTAAGTGATCATTACTTATGAAACGCTAGCATCGACTCCTCACACCCACACCCCTGAATCGCGTGTAGCGATTATAAGGAGCAACAACGGCCGTGGTCTCCGTGCCACTGCGAAAGTAGAGGGGCTTGGGAGGAATTGGGGGAGGGATTGTGGAGCTATAATTTATGTCAATTCGACAAGCAATAATACAGCTTAGTTCGCCATTAAGGATGAAAAATTTATGGACATAGATCATCGGACGAAAGTTTCCCCAGAGTCCACTTTTTCCCGTCAGGATAAGACGATAAAGCCCAGACTCCAGTGCAACAGAAGTTGGCAATGATCGCGGGTGCTACTTCAGAAATGTTGCGTTTCTGTGGTAATTTAGCGAATAATTGTTTTTAGCTGTTTTCGATGCGATCGACCCAAAATAAAACTTGTTAAAAGTCTCTCGCCAAGTTTCCGTCCCTTGAAAGGGGCGTACTGTCCATACGGGAAAACGGTAAATTTCCCGTGAGGTCTTCACTCCGAGGGCCTGTCGGGGGCCTATTGAAATGTTTTCATAGTGACTGATTTCTATGAAATGCCACAAGAGAGGGGCGGTGGCCTACGTTAACCATTTCCTAAAAGGCCCTACCAGTACCCCCTGCTTGAAATCGTATCAAATGCCCATGTGTTCCACGACTTTTTTCTTCAAAAACTTAAATGAAAAACTTGAAATACTTTGTTCAGTTGTACAGTACACTAATACAAATAGGCGCGAGACACGAGGTATGTATGTGTGCTGAAAAAAGCAAAACTAGGAACAATGGGCTGTTTTAAATAGTAATGAATATCGAGGGAAAAAAACACAGTCCGTAAATTAATAAAGACATTAAATTACTTTTGAAGTAACCATGATTTACGTTTTCTTTTTTTTTTCTTTTTTTTTTTCGTTACAAGTTTTTAATTTTTTAAGTTCAGTTAGCATAGAATTAAATTAGAAATGAATTTCTATGGAGATTGTATCACTGAGTTGCAGAAACAAGTTTCAAATTTATGCAGATTTCTTTAAAATACGCTAGCTTGCGCGGTGCTTCTTCCCCCATCTGGCCCCCCCCCCCCCCATCCCCCCGGCCAGGTGTCCAGAGGCCCCTGCAGAACATTCCCTGGGAGACACTGCAATCCGCCACTGGACGCAACAATACAAATCGCAGGAAGAAGGAAGTTACGCACACCTACGACCAATGACAGCTCAAATAAGACGAAGCTAACAATGCGGGAGGCCTAACAATGGCTACAAATAAGAAATCAATTAGGAAATCAATAGCTTCAATAATGCTGTCTATTAGAGCCGAGTTGAATAGTTTTAAAGTGGGTTGATTAACTATCACTGCATGCGAGATCGTTGTTGCGAGATTCTCGCTTGGGACCTTAGGGCTTCGTCGGGCAGATGACCGGAAGCGGTTCTCGCTAAAACCCTTCGAACCGTTTGCTTGGTATCAAGATGGAGAAGCCGACAATGCAGCCACACTGAAAATAAGAGTGGTGCCCTCCATAGAAAAAGCGATTTACTTCCCTAAGGCCCGACGCACACATGCGGTTTTTTTTCAACTTGCGTTGACGCTGCGTCACCGCATTTGCGGTGTGGTTTACGTGACATCTGTTGGGTAGTGCAGACTTACCTCCGCCGACGTTGCGTTATCGCACGTCCAATGTGCGTTTGTTTTGCAACGCACTTCCTTCGGCTGCGCAACGTTAACGCAAACGCACTTCGGTCTCTGAGTACTTTGTGTGACTTGAGCGGTGCACACATCCGTCATTTATCGCAAAAGCGTTACCGAAAATGGCGTCCAATTTCGAAGAAATAGACATGGAATTGTTTATTGGGGGAGTAAAGAACTATCCTGAAATATGAAATGTAGCTGCAGAAATGATTGAAGACTCATTGGGAAGTAATTAAAGAACTTATCCGAATTTTTTAGTAAATCTGCAAAGGATGCATAATAAATTCCCCTGGTATGTCTTAAATCAGTAAATGAATGTACCTAATATCGTCGCATTGGTTTGAAAATATATTTTTTGAACACGAGGTAGGCGAAAAAAAACAATATCGTCTCATTGGTTTCAAAATAAAATTTTTTGTACACGGGGGTTAGCAAAACGGGTTGCGGCCGAACGCGTACTGGCGTTCCTTCACGGTCATGTGTGCATTGATTGCTAACGTCAACCGCCATGTGTGCATCGAGACTAATATGACCAAACACCGCAGGAGTTGGGGGGGGGGGGGCCCCGGCATATTCAGACCACGCAGGTGCGGGGGAACGGGCAGGGGACGGGGCGTTTTCATTTCTTGCTGCCCGGTACAGATTTCACAGATCATCTGCGCGAGTACTACCAATTGATAGAAAACATCCAAACATTGAGACCGAGAATGTTGAAGAAATATTCACTCCGGGGGTTTGTCATTTTTTTTCATTTATTCTTGACATTTATTCTTATATTATAATACGATGGTTATTACCGGAAAATCGGTAGGGTTGCTCTGTAAACCTGAAAAAAACTTAACTTTTTTCCTCCCTTAATACCGCCTCCATCTTGTTCGTTGTCTTAACTTTTTTTTTTCTCCGTTCGAAGAGAAATAAATTTTTTTTTTGGTAACATCAATATTGTCTAGAGTGAAACGCCCGATCCCCACCCAATCCGTCCCTCCCCCCCCCCTCAACTCAAACGTGTCAAAGCGAAGAGTATAGCGCTTGCCAAAAATAATCTTCTTACACTTTAGCATTTTCCGATTCGTCCCTGCCATTCCATTTTTTCTATTTCGCGAGGAAAAAAATGTTAATAACTTCTAAATATTTTTTTTATTCTTTTAGTTTTTAAAGAGCAAAGGTAAATGAATGGAAAAGGGGGGGGGGGAACACAACGACAGTATCATAGTTTCATCAAAAGCCAGCGTGTGCGACGTAGTAAGTACTGGTAAGTGAATTGCCATTGTGACTAGAGCGCTAAGCTGAATTATTTGAAGGAGCTGACTGTTCGGTGACTGAAAGGGGGCTGGCAAAGTCGCAGCCATTCGGTGATGTCCAGGATAGTGTGAGAGACTATCAGCTTCCTTATGAGGATTCTAGCATGTTCTGGACACTACCTCCACCCCGTCAACAATCGTAGGGTTTGCCCGAATTGTATCCCAGGGCTCCCACCCAAATTCAATTAATAAAAAATAGGAAATGAAGGAATTTTTTTCTCAAAAATAGGAGCTTTATACGAAACTCAACCAAAAATTTACAGGAGGTCTAAGGAATTATTAGCCAAACTGAAACCCTATTGCTGTATTCAAACACCAGACACATAAATAAAACTAAAACCATAGCTCAACTTTCAAAGTTATTGTTAGAGTCCGGCCACTGAAAGAATGACTCGGCGTTCGTCGAATATCGCGCTTTTTTGCCAGTAGGATAGGTGCACCTTGCCAACAGCGAGTTCAATCGAGCCCAGACATGGCGTCGAATTCGACTTCGTTAGTACATCGTTAGCGAAGAGCGGTAAAACTTAACACAGTCAAGCTCTGGAGATGTTTAAAACGTCGTCTAGTATTTCGAATCCAGGGTGAGTGAATTTGGAGAGTATAGAACCTTGGACGAATGATTGGATGACCCAATCATTCGTCCAAGATAGAACTAACACGCAATCCAGAAAGTGTGCAGTGGCTGCTACTGCCGGGAGTATTGTAACGTTTTGCTAAATTGCTACACGTCTCATGCAAGGCACGTTAAGCCTATAGCTTTTCCGGGCAAGTGATGTAGAGACGCCGGGGTAAAAAAAAAAAGGCCCCGTCTATCACCCATTTCGCAGCTCAATTTTTTCGACATGTCAATTAAGACGTATTATTGTAGACATGCGTACAAATAAACAACTCCCTATTGTTGAGAAAGTGTCGGCAGAGCAAAGAAATGCTTGGGGTTTGCTGGAAAAAGGATAGCCGTCTTGTTAGAAGTCTTGGTAAATAAAAATAAAAATCCATTGTGCTATTATTTGTGTTATTTCCCAGCTGCTGATTACACTCTATACTGCATTACAAACTAAATTGACAAATTGGCATGAGGATTGGTGGGGGGGGGGGGAGCGCAACGTAGTTTTCCATATTTTTATGGTAGTAATCGGCGCTATACAGCAATTAAAGTAAGGGGCGGTGATAACGATGCACCGATTCCTTGTTTCGTGCTACGATTCAAAATGTTTGTCAACAGAACAGGTAACGAAGGAGGTAACGATGTTTTAATTTGCTATGTTATTTAACTAACTTTTGACACTGAATCTAACGTTGTAAACAGTGGTCGTCTCTATCTGGTACCGTTGCGAAGTTGAAAAAAGCGGCGGACGGACGGACGGACGGTGGGACGGACAAAGTCGTTGCAATAGTCTTCTCAGCCGGTACGGCTGCACAGAAGACTAAAACTATGAAAACACGTGAACGCAACAGTAAGGTTTCACGTGACTACACAGTACAGCAACAATGCGGTATACGAAACCTTACAGAAAAGTTTATTTGTGTTTTTTTTTAAGTAAGTAAGTAGTTTATTCCAACGGCTCGAAGTTCATGGTGAACTTGTGTGTGTCGAATAAGTCTGGTACAATAGAAAGGAACATGGTAACGAATAATATATAGGTAATATTGAACACATTATTTGTTGACAAGTACCATTTTGAACATAAATCCATAGTAGGCATCAGGAACAAAAATAAACACAACGTAACAGTTTAAGTACAAAAAAAAATAATAATCACTAAATGCACATTCCACATTTATGTATATATCTATACACACTATATTAATAAAAAAAATTAGACCGATGGTTTATCAGGGCATTGCTTAATCAATTTCTTGATTAAGCAAGAAGTAGTCAAATAGATTATTTTTAATCTCGTTTATCCCATCAATTTGGATTAGTTCAATAGGGATTTCATTAAATACAGTACGAATTGTTTGCCATATTGATTCTTGGCAAAGGCACTTCATATCGATATGTGGTTTTCCTGAAATAATTATTCTTTATTGTTGAGCTTAATTTGTGGTGACAGTTAAAATAGCTTTTCTGAATTACAACGAAATCTCTAAGTTGTTTAATTTTGAGAATTTTTGTTTTCCTGTGTATTTGTTTAGATCTTAAATTTCCATATTCGTTAAAAAAAAATTTTATGATTCGGTTTTGCAGTTTTTGCAGTCTATTTAAGGTAAATTAAGGCTTAACTGATCCGAAGACAAAACAGCAAAGAAACACAAATAAACCTTCCTGTAAGGTTTCGTGTATCGCAGTGTTACTGTACTGTTTAGTCCACGTGAAACCGTATTGCCGTATTGAACCATTAGACACGCAAATAAAATTAAAACCATAGTTTAACTTTTAAAGTTGGTGTAGAAATACGATACTATACTTTACCCTATTTTAAAATTCACAAAACTTAAGCAGAGTTGGACTGGGCAGGAAACGGCGCCTGAGCCATTTATCGAAATGACCAGGGAGGGGCGCCATGCGTTTTACAGGAAACTCTGATGAAGTGATGGTGCCTCCAACCACCTATGGGTTTAGGGAAGCGCTCTAAGCTCCCCAAGCAGAAGCAAAGTCCGGGGTCGAGCAACAGAAGCTTTGCTTATTTTCATATTCTGTCGTCATTTTTGGCTTCGGAGTGGATTCTTCAACACACATTTTATATCTCAAGTAAGGTTATTTTTGGAAAGTTTGGAGTGGGGGGGGAGGGGCAGTTTCAAAAATGCGTTAAAATTGAAAATAAAGGGAGAGAGAAGGGAATGTGTGCCTAAAAGGAAAAGTCATCAGCGGACAGGGAATCCATAACCATTCATTTTTCATTGCGGGGAGGAGAAAAATATAGACTACCAAAGGCGCGCCGAAAGCATGACAGTCAAAGGGCGCCTGTGCCATTGGTCAGGCACTATGGTCAGTCCGAGCTTGAACTTAAGGGCAATTTTTGTGGTTGTTATCGAATTCCATTCTTGTCTTGTAAACGATACTTAAACGGAGACTATTTTCTCTGAGTAGTTACATACTGCTTGACGAAAGTTGGTGATTTTATGCATATTTACCGCGCAACATTTACTGTACGTTTCTTTTCCTGTCAGCGCTAAAGCAGTTTGCTAAATGGCTGTTTTGTTTCCCTACAACTTGCAGTGCTGCATGTAGCGTACACGTCTCTTTTCAGGGTGGTTTTCAAAACTTCATAATGAAATAACCTGATTTTTCCCGGTTTTCCAGACCAATATTGGCAATTTTACCTGATTGTTTTTCGGTCGAAGGAGGGTGCAGTACAGGACCGAACATTTTTTTTTCACATTTCACTAAAATCGTCATAACTGCATCACATGGTTTTCCTAAATCAAAAATCGTATTGCCATAACTGGTATTTGTCAACAGTAGGAAGCCATAATCTGAACAAAACTAGAAACGCACCTATAACACGCAACGTCCCATATTATTTAGGGCTAAGGAGTTTTCTTTTTATAATAAATGAAACAAAAAGGATATGGATTTTTTTTTACTGAAATAAAGTGAAAGTTTTACAAGTAAAAAGTGAAAATCGAATTAAATATTCTTTGAAGATAAAAAGACTTTCCGGAAAAATATTGAAATTCCTTGGCTTTCTGTGTATGTTTATAGTTTGGTTTTACAGGTAGAGCACCACCCTGATTTTCCTCGTTACGTGCTGTGCTAAATGCAGCCATGCTGCAACCAAAAAAAAGTACTAGCTCTGCTGCGGATGCAAGATGGCCGCTTTCCATCGATAAAAAATGCGATCATCTACGGCAAATGCGGCCGTGTTTTTATAGTTATGCTGGATTACGAAGCTGCAGGTAGGTAAAGTAATGAATATACAACCATAAAAATTATATTGATTTATGTCGATTGCTAATAAAACCTTCAAGGTAACGGCGCTTCAGCGAGTAAAACGATAACGGCAATCGCACGGCGATGGCATAGCGGCCATTTTTTTTTTATTGCTGCCTGGTCGGTAGCTCTCTGTGTACTAATCTGTCAGAGGGCTGTTTCTTTTGGTCGCGTAGCGCTAGTGACGTAGCCATCTGCAACTGCTGCAAGGGGAAAAAAACGCACGGCAACCACCCTAAAAGATCGATAAATAAAGAGCAAATAAAAGTAATATGAGGAACTTAAAGTTGGTGGGTGTCAGAGTGGGGGGGAGGGTGGTGAGGGTGGTAGGGGGGGGGGGAGCGGAATGCAACGAAAGTTGGAAGACTAATCTGTCTTATCCGCGAAACTGAAACCGAAATAATCCGAACTGTGGCCCTGGACGTTTGTGAGCGCTAAACTTGACACGCCCGAGCAAACGTGCGGAGGCTTTGAATAAACTCAAGCCGCGGATTATGTAAAACGTAGCTTCGGAACGGAAGAAATCCGATGGCAAAGAATTCTTGCACTCTCCTCTTAAAGTTGAACACGCAGTGGCCAAATGAACATTAAACTCAAGCACGAGCTTATAAATGCTGTGGAAGAGTATCCATGTTGTAGATATCGCCTCATATTCCATGCCCTTGTCAAAAGGCCGTCCGGGAGAAAAGATGCGAGTTCAGTTTCCAGGTCTCATCCAAGTTAATTGATGGTCGCTAGAATCCTATTAGTTTACTAACGCGACGGTAAAAGGCGTCAACTTTAAGGGGGGGGTTTGACACCAACGAAAATTTGGAGCATCTAGCGCCATCGAGCGCTATCTAAACCATGCACAATGGCTGTTTGCCGTGACGTCACCGTGAGTTAGCCAATGACGAACGAGAACAACGGCTGTTTGGCCGTCTGATTGGACTAGCCCAGTCACGTGATATGCACGTGACAGCAAACAGCCATGGCGCGTGGTATAGTTCTCTGTAGCGTTTGCTCGTAACAAGCAAAGGAATGCCCAAAAGAAATATCTTTTAACACAACAAACAAGCTGCTTGCCTTCTGAATTATTGAGTAAATATTTGATAAGTCCACGTGCACCTGGAAGCAAGCTGCAAAGATTAACGATATAAATACCACTAGATGGCACCACGGCAGAATATAAAGAAAATACACTGGCTCCATCTAGTGACGGTAATATCGTTAATCTCTACAGCTTGCTCTGAAGTGCCCGAGGACGTCCCAAATTTTTACTCAATAATTCAGAACGCAAGCAGCTTGTTTGTTGCGTAGAAAGATATTAAATTTTAAATTTGCGCAGACATAGGGCCTTAAGGCTTCGGGCAGATGACCAGGAGTGGTTAACGCTCGTTAAACCCTTTAATCCCTTTATTAAATTTTCTTTGTGCATTCCTTTGCTCAATAATAAGGAGACACGACCTTGTTTGTTGTGTTTAAAGGTGTTGCTTTGTGAATTCTTTGCTTGCTACGAGAGAACTCGATAGGGCTATACCACGCGCCATGGCCGTTTGCTGTGACGTGCATATCACGTGACCGGGCTAGTCCAATCAGACGGCCTAACAGCCGTTGTTCTCGTTCCTCATTGGCTAACTCATGGTGACGTCACGGCAAACAGCCATTGCGCATGGTTTAGATGCGGCAGACTTTAATTTGGTGGCAACACGCCTTTAAAGTGGCACTATCACCGATTGAAAATCGTATGAAAATACCGTGGCGCCATCTAGCGGCAGTGACATTGTTAACCTTTACAGCTTGCTCCCAGGTGCACAAAGACATACCAAATTTTCTCTCAATAATTAAGGACTAGTCGTGGCTTGTTTGCTTCATTAAAAAAAGAAGTGGCATTGTGCATTCCTTCGCTTGGTGCATGCAAGTGCTAGATAGTACTAGATGGATATATATTGCTAGGCTCTGCAGACTTTCCATCGGCGTCAGAGCCACTTTAATGGCATACGCATGAACTAGAGTTGAGCCAGGAAGCGACATACGCAATTTCTACCCCAGTCGGCTTTGGCTTGAAGAAACCATCGTCTTCTTCGCTTAATAAAGCCTTACCAAGGTAGCAGAAATTTTGGTGCTAACTGACGCGTTACTGCGCGCCTACAAGGTCAATATTGCAGCATTCGACTATGAATGTGGCGTTTATTGATCGATTTTGACGTCTTTGGCACACCATTCTGCACCGCGATGCAGCTGCGAGCAGCCAGTCTGGTCAGGGCTTTACAGTCGTGGAACGCTATTGTATGCGAAGTTACCGCATGCCTGGACTATCGTAGTACGAGTGACATTTTTCGCACATATCTATTAACAGCCCGGTCATTATTTATTGCCGGGGAGGGGGGACTGGAGGAAATTGGGGGAGTTATACATTTTTGGACCCGTTAGAGGGGATCATACATTTTCCAGGTTCCATCAAGAGTGGAGGGGGGGGGGGTGGTCAAAATCACACTGACCAAACTGGAAGAAAAGGTAATTTTTGGACCTCGAAAATGGCACTTTCAGTAGTCAACATTTCTAAAAACCCGTCATTAAAGGGATATACCCAGCGCCATTTTTCTCGATCCACCACATCAAGTACGGCCCCAAAGGTCTATTTCCTTACCATTAGTCAATCCCTTGATAAAATTCCGTTTTAAAATGTGACGTCTAGGAGAGTTTCTGTTGAATAAATTGTTAACTTTATTTACTGCATCCCGCAGTATATGATGCGCGCTAACAATAATTATGACGTTTCATCTCTGTGCGTGCATGTACTAATTTTCTAATAATTACCATAAGATCAAAAATCAGAAAGACTAATGCGGTAAAAATTAAAATTAATTATTCCAATAGATCGCCGAAGCAAAATTATAAGACACTAGCCTAGAAAATTATAAATTGTGATTTTAAAATACGAGAATAATTCCGGTTTGTGACGACACGATTAATGCGTTCGTGCTGGTTCGTGTACTATTCCCAAAGCCAACCGATACAGCATTTACGTTCCTCGCAGCGAGGAACGCAGCTACCACCCCAGCCGACCTTGAAGCTAGCAAATGCCCGGATCGCGAGCTCCGCGTGGCTGTTAGAAGGTAGGCTGGGTGTCCCTTTAATTAAATTAAATTAATTTCAGCCGAGAGAACGCACAGGCGAGTCGTTGCGTAAACGCACCCTAACAATGATGGGTTCACCCGACTATCGGTCGTTCAAACATTCGTGGTTGTGGGTGATAGAAATAAAAAGGTTCTAGTTAAGTTAAATTAGAAACAAATGGAACATTAAATTTTAATTTTCAGACCGTCAGGTTACACGATTGGGTACCTCTCACGATTAAACTTACAATTGGAACATAGCCTCTGGGCCATCTCACGGCGCTGCCCCCTTTACATCAATTCCTATCACCAAATCGATCCCCAAATTCTATTTCCCTTTCTAAAACAAAAAAAAAGAAGTTAAGGAGGTAACATCCTTTTTCAGAAACTTCCTCTGATCTTTTACGCCCACTATTGACATTCTCACGAATACACTAGAGGACCGAATAGATCCCAGGGCTAAACCGAAAATTTCAGGCACGTGTGTAAGAGCTAATCATATACGAGCATCCTGACTCTCCTGATCACCCCAAAAAAATTCATCCTGAAACAGCGACTTGTCAGTACAACGAGAGAAATGTTGTGATTTTTTTTTCTTCATATTAATAAAAAATAACAGAAGCGATGAAAACGACTACCTATTCGCAACCGGTCTTCTGTACACTTCCGCCACTGTTCAGGCGCGTGCCTCTATCACGCACTGCAACAGCGATCTCTATTATAATAATCTAAGGGTAGTAACCATCACAATTGCCGGTTAAAATGTGTTAGCTTTTAGGCGGAGAATTGGGGTCGAGAGTTAGGCCTATTCCTGTACGCAACGCCGTGTCGAGACTTCACGTTGCCGCGACAAACGAGGAATCTTTAAACTCTTAAACGCGGACATGTTAAATGCGACGAACAAGCCGACTAGCTATAAGGAAACAACGAGGTTTTAATCTGCCGTGTTTTTAGTCTTCTGTACAGCCGTACCGGCTGAGAAGACTATTGCAACGACTTTGTCCGTCCGTCCGTCGCTTTTTACAACTTCGCAACGCTACCAGAGAGATACGACCACGGTTTACAACGTTAGATTCAGTGTAAGAACTAAGTCAGTTAACGGCAAATTAAAACATCGTTACTTCCTTACAACTAACAGACTTCTTCAACGTAACTAAATTAAATAATAACATTTGATCGTCGAATTGAAATCCTAAGATAACAAGCAATAAAAACAAATGGATTTTAGCTTCGTTTAAAATAGTCTCGTCGCATTGTTGCATGAATGTGGCTTACCGTACAACCAAATTTTCCATTAGGCTTATTTGCTACTTACGAAATAAAAGCTGCATTTAAAAAAATTATAGGTCTACAAAATGAAAATTAGGCCTAAAATCATATTACCAACCGCTTCATCAACAGCGTCTCTCTCGTCACTTCCCTACTACCACTGATCTATATAGGCTACGTTGCCCGTTACGTTGTAACACTGCACCTGTGTTCCCGAAGACGCATCGTGTTGCAAAAATGAATAAGCTTACTATACAATCCAAATCTCCGTTAGCTGCTACTTACGAAATTAAAACTGCTGGTTAAAATTAGGCCTTACAGCTGACAGTTACGCCTGAAATGTAAAATAGGCCTTAAAGCTAACGCATTTTTAACCGGCAGTTGCGATGGCTACTGCTTTTGGGCTAGTATAATAGAGATAGCTGTTGTAGTGCGTGATAGAGGTGATGTGCGCCTCAACATTGGAAGTGAAGTAGTGCGTGATAGAGGTGTGTGCCTCAACATTGGAAGTGGAGGAACTGTACAGAAGACCGGTGAGACTAGGTAGTCGCTGTAGCCGCTTGTTGAAAGTCGCTTGACTACCACTGAAAAAGGCAACGAACTAACAGCCAAAGTCAATGCTATAGTTTTCCCAACTTTCGAGACTAAGGGCGCATTTATGCAACGACTCGCCTTTGCGTTCCCACCAGCTAGAAACTAGAAACCATCTGAAATTCCAACATGGCGGCAGTTTTAGCCCTGCCAGCTCGCAACGTCGGAAACCAGTCAATAATGTAAGTTCAGAAGCGACTGGGAAAATTGTTTCTTCAGGAGGAATTCTTTATCTTATTGTAACGGATTATACGACTGCTAGCATTTACTCAAACGATGGCGGATTTAACTAATCCAGGTAGCGTTGTTACCATGGCAACGACGCCTTTACCATCGCGATCAAATTCTAGTTGCGAGCATGCAAAGGCGAGTCGCTGCATGAAACGCGCCCTAAAACAGCAGAAGCGTACAGTTCTGTCGTTGCTCAACAACATGAGCGCCAAATATCTACCGTGAAATCTCAATTAATTTCGGCAATTATTATTGACAAGTTTTCAAAAGCCGGGGTCTGAAGGGGAGCTTCAGTAATGATTTTTTTTTTAAATCCCAAACCTTAACACGACTGCGCGGAGTAAATTCAGTCACGCGCGGATGTGATTAGAACATTCATTCATCGATTTCGACCCTTTGTCATCTCGGCAGTCGGTACGAATTTCCCTTCAATTTTTGTACACGAATCCAGATCGTCGTCATCATCTTCTCATCCCATCTTGCTTCCTTGCCGCCACACGCGAATCGATATACATAAAATCGTTAAATGATCCCGAGCTCGCTCTGCTTACGGGTCTCTTATGAGACGATTGATCTAAGTCCGTCTCCTATAAAAGCGGTATTAACTCGCCCTCCCGAGCGTGTATTTGCTTCCATAAACCACCCATTTACGTGAGGTCTACCTCTGGGGATTGAAGAAGCGGTCAATATCGGTTTGCTTCATGCATGAGTGGATCCCCAAAGAAACAAGACGGGTCCCATTTCTGAAGGTGCATCATATCGATGCAGTTCGGGTTGGATAAAAGGAGGGGAAAAATTGGAAACTAGTTGAAAGCCCGAACCACAGAGCATTACAAAATGAAAGACCAAGGCAAGTCTCTTCCCCTCCTCTACGCCCTGAAGCCCCCAGAATCCTCTAAATTGGGCTGACAAAACACACAACAGAAACTTTACTTAGTAAATAAATACTTCTTTATAGAAACGACATTTGTCTGTGAATACCGCATGTCTTTCTCCCCCTCTCCTCCCCCTACCTTTGACCCCCCAGTCTTCTCCCCCTCTCTACTCTTTTCTCTATTTCTCCTCCGTCCTCCCCATCCTCTCACTCTCTCCTTTCCCATCCTCCCGTCCTTTCCTCCTTTTTACTTTGCTCGTATTTCTGTACAAGATATACAGTATCTCAGAAGTCCTGAACCAGGTAGGCCTATATGGTATAGGCCTATACAGTGTAGGCCTATACAATGTACGCCTATACCATATTAGGCCTATGGTGTAGAAATCAGCAAACTATGAACAAAATATGCATCTAATGGAAGTAGAAAATGTCTTCCACAATAGGCGTTCACTCGCAGTTAACATCAGTATACATTACTGTAGCTTGTATCTTACCACGTTACCAGATGACCAACACCATATAGGCCTATACAGTGAGGCCTATACGATGTACGCCTATTAGGCCTAAGATGTAGAAATCAGCAAATTATGAGCAAAATATGCATCTAATGGGAGTAGCAAATGTCTTCCACAATAGGCGTTCGCTCGCAGTAACACCAGTACATTACTGTAGCATATACCTTAGCCTAACACGTTACCAGATGACCAACACCATATAGGCCTATCAGGTTCAGGACTTCTGAGACATACTGTATATATTGTGCACCCCAATTCAACCCTCCTTTTGATGTGTCTTCTGTTTTTTTTTTTATTATAGTTACCCCCCTCCCCACCTTCTCCGCATAACACTGATATTCCAAGCTATTACATCTCCCTTCATGCCCCATGCGACATTTGTTTGTGAATACTGCATCTGCTCTTTTGCCCATCTCTTCCGGTACCCCTAACCCCTCCTCTTCTCCCAAACCTAACCCCTTCGAAACTTAAATAAATACGCACGCAAACGTTCTCTGCACTATCTTTTAGCCCTTTTAAGGTCACCAACTGATCATTCAGTAATAATGTTTAAAGCCGGTTTTAAAATTTTAACGTTTAAATTCTAAGAAACTGAAATGGTACGGTATTTCATTCACTAAGGTTAACTTAACAAATTTTGCCTTCGAATTAAAATTGGCGTCAGACTAAGCCTTGACCTATACTCCAACATCACTCCACACTCGTCATTTCCTTCTACTCATACATTATGGATTTTCGACACTTTATTCTTGAAATTTGGCATTATAACTTCGGCAAAATTTAGTTCACGAACTAAGTCACTTTCATCTGCCATCAGAGACAGAGCTTGTAATTAAGGCTGCATAAGTAGTCACGTATAGTTCATTTTTTAATGCAGAGTCTAAAAACGGTCTTTCACCTTCTAGCAGGTTCACCTTGATAACATGAATTGTCAAGGCAATGCTAAAAACGTTGTTAATTATATTGGGACATGACGACTCTTCTTCGTTATAGTTGATAACTTGAAGCATATGTATCAAGAAATGTTGATTTCTTCTTTTTTTCGCATCCTCAACTTGAAGCACATAAAAACTCATAAATTGCCCAAGCTTATCTGTAAGCTGCGGTGACGTCCACAAAAAGAGTGCGGCCCTGAGCCTGTTCCCACTACGCCCTCTGGTTAATCAGGCCCTGGACCCATGTTCAATTCTCTCTTTTTTTCAGGAATCAGTAACGTCAGGAGCCAGAATAGATGAAGACACAGAAGTCCGTAAAGCTTCTCTGGTGATGCACAAATACAGTCTATACGCTAAATATATGTTTGGAGAAATGCCTTGACTGATGTCAGCAGTAACCAAGCAGTGCACAACGAAAGAAATAAAATCACAACTCAAGTCTTAATCTAGACCATTATAAAATAAGGCAACATACAATTTAAAATTTTAAATACAGCAGCGCCGTTGGTCAAGGACTTTTAAACACCCACCTCACTCCGACGAAACTGCAGAAGGATAAGTCGACAAAAACGGTCCAGAACCGTATTCAAAGAGTGGGCGGAGGGGCGACGTCACTTCAGTAGCAGTTTACAGTAGCACTTTGGTTTTTAGCTGCTAAGAAGCAATGAGCAGAAAAACACGCATTTGTTTTTTCCCGTCTTCCCCCCTTTTTTTTTTTTTTTATTAATTCCTAGCTGCTGACTATAAACAAGCCACTGAAACCGTATTGTGTTTCCAGAATTTACTTACTGCTCGTTTGTCAAAATTACTAAGTCCATTAGTAGCT
>JAHWFP010137599.1:17736-41966 GCA_023313725.1 Lithobius niger | reverse complement strand
CGCATTGAGCCGTTGGAAAACGCCTGGTAAAGATGGCGGACACAGTTACTGTACCCACGTAGTTTGTGCTGGTGCCATTCGAATTTTAGGTAAATAAATTGAAAACAAGTGTACATGAGTAGGAAGACCACTAAGTTTTGATTACACTTGGTTACTTGGGTCTAAGCCGACCTAGTTTACTACAAGCGTGTGGTAGAGCAGCGTGGGACTTGCTCACTGTTTTCCAAAGGGAGGGCAGGAAGGAAGGGTTTTCCGATCACACTGGCCGAATCGCATTCCTTAGCGGATTGGCCCTAACGGCGATCTTTCGTCTTGTAAGCAGGTGCCGTTTTTTGATGCGCATTTCAAAGCGCATCGTTAGAATGCGCTTTCTTGTGGCCATGTAAACGTAGTGATTGTTTTACATTGTTTTAACCATTGTATTTTGGGAACAATGCCACTTAGCAAACTCCATATCCATGTTTATGTTTATGTTTATTGAGCCTAATAGGTCATATCCATTCTTCGTTCACGTGTTATGTCTTTGCTAAAAAAGTCGATTGTTGTCGATTGTTGTTATTGTCGATTGTCAATGAGTGCTTGCGCGCTGTGACAGGGTGTATTGCGTCTGCCCCAGTCAAGGCGAAGTGGGTGGAGTGCGGAGAAATGCCGGTTGAGTACAGGGCCCGTGAGTTATTGGTAGCGTTCTGCTTACGCAACCTAAGCCGAAGACCAGAAGATCCGGTAGGGAGGATTTAGACTCAGAGAATTATGGACGGCTGAATGAGAGAGCACGGCGTATCCTGGGAGAAGCAGGAGCTGGTGTAACGTGGCTACGACATGTCACTGGTGAGGCACTACCAGTTGCCAGTGCTAGGGCGCTCAGCCCTTGGAGCTGGTGCCCGGAGCTGCAAAGTGTTTTTCGGTGTGTTGGTGCAAAGTGTGAGTTTTTCTGCATGCCTCCTACTGTGCCGGAGAGCATGTGGGAGGTCTTGCGGTGGTGATTCCATCCTTGAAAGTTGTGGTGCAGCATCGAGTCACAGCAGAAATGTCGAGTACGCTCTGCGAGCTACTTGCCATCTCTGTGGCGCTCGATGTGGTCGGTGAGTTACGGTTGCCTTCTTTCACTCTTAGCACTGATTCGTTAGCGAGTTACACGCTTTTGCGGAGGGCACGTCAGGAGCTCGACGTGGAGGATCGATCCTCTCATTTACACCATTCTTTGGAAGCTCTGGGTAGCTGCACGATATAGTTGCGTTGGATTCTGTTGGGTGAAAGATCATATTGGTGTCGCGGGTAATGAGCAGGCAGACGGCCTTGCTCGCGAGGCGTTGGGATATGCAAGCCAGTCGGTTGTCCCAGCACTGTCAGCGCGGATGCGCATGCCAATTGTTAAAACCTGGGCAATGGCGGCATGGCAGTGTGATTGGGAGGGCGCAGGCTGTGGCGCTTGACTTTCATGTTCTGCATCCGGTGTGGTGTGAAATCGTGTGTTGACAAGTTGACGTATGCTGAAGCGAAAGTTGTGACCAGGATCCGGGTGGGGCATACACTCCTGCGTTCGCATAGGTTTCAGTTTGGGTGGGTGCGAACGCCAACCTGCTTGTGGTGCGGTGGTGATGAGACGTCTGAGCATGTTCTCTGGCACTGCAGGAAGCATGCGGCAGCACGAATGCTGTTGGCCCCCTGGATGCAGAAAATGTCCACTAACCAAGAGCTGCTGTTTTCGACGACAGGGTATCAGCCATGCATGAAGCTGAAAATGGTCGTAAAATTTTGTCTGGTGGCCGGAGTGAGTGTGTAGTGGGTGGGTTGGTATTAATCTCCTGTTCTCTCCACTGGGCATAGCTATAGTTGGCGGCTGGGTGAGACGTAGTGTCGCTGGTGTTTAGGTGATGTGTTTCATGATTAGAGCAGCATGCCTAGCCCACTGGTACTTTCCCTAAATGAGAGAGAGAGTGGGTGGGGCAGTGTACACGGTGAAGTAGAAGTCCGACGACTTGCGGTTCTGGTCATAATGTTGGTGGTGATGATGAGTGTGGTGCAGTGCTTCCAGAGGACCGTATATTGCCGCTGAGACTTTCCCGCGTGTATTGCCTGCTGTTGGTGATTGGGTGAGAAGTGCTTTTGTGTGTTGTGTCGCGTGAAGGGAGCGGCATGCCCAGCCCACCGCTGCTTTCCCTAAATGGGAGAGAGGGTGGGCGGAGCTGAGCACACAGTGGAGTGGATGTGCGACAGCTCACTGTTCTGGCAATGATGTGGTGGTGATACCGAGTGGTGCAGTGCTTCCGGGAGAGCGTGTGAGAGAGAAGGCGGGCGAGGCTGAGCTGCAGTGGTGTAATGTGCATAGCTGGTTGCTGAAGTGTTGCGGGGTGTTGGAGAGACGGTGTGCGTAAATGGTCTCATGGTTGTGTTGTGACATGCTATGTGTATTTAGTTTTGCAGAGCGTACGGCTTTGGGCCATGACTCTTAATAAGTGATCGAAAATATGGAAGAATGAAAGGTCAGGAGGTGACGGTTACTTTAGTGTGTACATGGTGCTTTTGGGGCTTTGTGGTGTTTTTGTAATGATTTGTGGTGTAGTTCCACATTATGTTTGCAGGAAACTGACTGTATGATGCCTCGTTTCCCTGCACTACAAGTGCAAAAACATGTGGTTATCACACTTGTAGACTCTACATAGTTACTGATAGAGTTTACGAGAGGTATATTTATGTATTTGCACTCGTAGTGGAAGGAAACGTGGCGTCATTCTATCAGTTTCCTGCAAACATAATCTGGAACAAACTATAGTTGGGGCGTACGGCTGTGGGCCACGGCCTCAAATAAATTTTGTGGAAAGAATCCATGTTCCAGCTAAACGATAGATATTTAAACCAAACGCTCTACGTTATTAATTTCGGGGTTGGCAGCTAGAAATGGCTGCCAACCCCAATGGCGGCCAATAATGGCGTATTCATTTCGCAGATGCAGGCTTTCAGAGTTGAGTTGAATTGTTTCAAAGTGGCCAGCAACAATCGACTGCATGCATAAAGCTTTGTAGCGCGACGCCATAGCTGTAAAAAAGGTACACGGATTACAAACAAAAACGTCAAGTGTGCCGTAAAAAAGGGGATTATTAACACTGGCCTCGCCAGTGTTAGTAAGGGTCGACCTAGGATCTCTGTGTTAAACTTTCAACTTTGAGAGCTTATAACTCCGTCAAAAGTAAACATTTAAAAACCAAATTTGTAATCTAGCCTTGACTAGTCATGGCCTGTCTGCAGTCCAAAAATTGTGAAATTCGGGCGAGCCAAACCCGAGATACAGAGTGGGGCCAAATAGACAACTTCTTGTTCTTGGTCTTGGTCTTGTTCTTGGTCTTGTTCTGGGGATGTACCTTTCGTCTGTCCTCTCTACAGGTCAACCCATTTGTCCTATGAAGCCGGTTCTTAGCTCATTTTACAGGTATTGCTCTGTAAATGTGCCCTTTCCATCAGGGACGTAAAGGGACGTAAACCTTTACGTCCCTGTTTCCATAAGGCATTTTCTAATTGGTCAAGTGGTTCAGGGGTTATGGAGCTCTAAACGACCAGATTGATTGTTTTACATTGTTTTAAACATTGTTATTATGCAACAATACTAATTAGCAAACGCCAGCTGCAAGACTGAAGATTAAAGGATTTGTTTCTATTGTTAACACTGGCGATAGCTTCGGGTAGATGACCAGGAGTGGTTAACGCTCGTTAAACCCTTTAACCCTTTAGCCAGTGTTAGTAAGAGTCAGCCTTGGGTCTCTGTGTCAAACTCTCAGTTTTACAGTTTAGCTGCAATTCTAAAAGTAACACGAATTAATAAACAAAAACGGAACGTTAAATGTTTAGAGTAAGGGTCTAAAACTCAAAACCTAGAAGGAACACGGACAAGGTTTGACAGTAAGGGTCTAAGTGTAAAATGTTGTAAGAGGCTGGTAAGCATTAGGCCCTTACTACCCGGTGGTCAGAAATAAAAACATTTTCACGAAAAACTGGAAATCTTCCCACGTGATGATCCAGTGGTAGTATGGTATAGGTTTACTGCTTTACTGTATGTTGAAAATTATTTTTCGATTTAGTAACATTGCAGGGTATTCGCAGCAGAGAGCATTACTGGTTATCCTCTGCCGTAAATCTACGAAATACAATAAAAAAATTCTAAAGCATCAAAAGATACAAAATGCGAAACTTCGCAAGAAAATTAGGTTCCTAAAGTTCCATAACAATATTCTAAGAACAAAGAAAATCTGCTACAATCGTTCATACACACTTTCTGTCCGAATAGAGTAGAACTATAAGCTAACCACCGGGTAGTAAGGGTCTAATGCTTACCAGCCTCTTACAAAATTTTACACCTAGACCCTTACTGTCAAACCTTGTCCGTGTTCCTTCTAGGTTTTGACTTTTAGACCCTTACTCTAAACATTTAACGTTCCGTTTTTGTTTATTAATACGATTGCATTTCACTTGTTAAAATGAACAAGGATAAAAATTGATGATTTTGAATTGAAATAATTAAATGTACAATCGAGAAAATTCCATCTGTTTAGGTGTTGTTGTGCTTTACCAATCGTATATTTAAAACGTAAACCACAACAGCACCTAAACAGAAGCAATTTTCTCAATGTTCATTTGATCATTTCAATTAAAAATCATCAATTTTTATCCGTGTTATTTTAACAAGTGAAAATTCAATCATATAATCCCCTTTTTTACAGAACACTTGGGCGTTTTGTTTGTAATATATTTTGGTTGCCTAGCCAAATTGTGTAGCCATAAAGAAAAAGGTTTTTGTGAGGGAATGCCCGTTGATGGATGATCTTTTGGATTTAGGTTACCCACATATTGTGGAGTCCCCAAAAAGTTTCCACAAACATTCTTTGTTGCAAGGGCCACGCACGACGCCATTTTCCAAGATGGTGGCTAATACGCCTTCAACACGTCATATCACATCTTATTTTCCACCAAAGTTACTGAATTTGGTGTCAAACTGCAGGTTTGTTGCCTCAAGGAATTCACTGGAATCATCTTCCAAACTGTTTGCAGCATCCAAAAGAGCATAATGCATTCTGGTCCTTTTAAATATGACATTTCATCATGTTTTACTACATAACTTACGTATGTTCTATCATATGTATATACAGGGTGTTTCTAAACCCCATGCACAAACTTAAAGGGTGGATTCTATGATACAAAGGTAGGATAAAAGGTTCTTTAAAAATGTGTCCGAAAATGCTCCCTTAGGGAACTGCGGCCCTTCGAAGGTGGCCCTCAAAACCCGGTCCACAACAATAACTCGGAATCCGTAATAAGGGCTATGAAGCAACCGCATTGTTATGATGATACCCCCCCCCCCCCGGGGGGGGGGGGGGGGGGGGGGGGGGAGAAGGTGGTGGATGGTGGATGATGGCGGTGGATGATAGAGGATGATGATGACAATGATAATGACGATGATGCATGAGGATGACAATGATGGAAGATATTGATGTATGACGATGATTATGATGATGATATCTGATGATGACGATGGAAGATGATGATGATATGGACGATGATGATGATGACGATCTGGATGATGATGATGATGGTGGATGATGATGATGGATTGATGGATGTTGATGATGATGTTGATGATGATGATGGTGATGATGATGGTTATGATGATGATGATCACGAGTCATCCTCACCTGTTCAGTGTTGATGCCATTGCGCTGTTCGTTTATTACCAAGAACGTTAAATACAGACTATTTTCTTTCTCTAAATTGGGATTTCGCGCACGATTGACGAAATAGGCTTTGAGGCGATAAGAAAGGAACGACTGCAGGGACCGGGGGGGGGGGGGGGTTAATTGAACAACTAGGCTGGTAGCACGAACACTGAATGGAATGCCTGAAAATTCGACATCGGGACCTACTGGCAATAAAACTGGCCGAAAAGTTGTTTGTTGTTTATTGGGTTTGTGTTGGTGGTGTCTAGGTGGGGCATTTGACAAACGAATTTAGTTAGCGACATTCAGAAACAGAAAAGCGTAATTGTATGATGTTGCTGCCAGTGCCTCTTCTGGTTTCGGGTGGCTCTAACCCGGACGGTGAAGCGAAGCAGTCTGTGGAGAAAAGCTCGGAGTCCAGACCCGAATTTCGACTTTTGAAGAATAACGTGAGCGTCGAATGGTCCTACATACTTTTATAGGTGTAGAGTTACTCCAGGTTCAGCCTCGCTTCTAACCGGATTGCAACCAAGCACTCAAGTTTAGCAAATAACAATAAAGCAGGAAGTGTATACCTTGCAAATGGATATTTGTGGGTAGGGATTTGTCGTGAATTTATTTTGAAATTGGAAAGCCTATCCCAAACTCACAGAGTATATGGCTACTCTGATTTATGAATAGACCTACTTAAAAAAAATGGTTCCTAACTTAATAAGGAATGGTCTTCTGTATTGAAAATGTAATTTATAAAATGCCATCTGTTATTTCAACTCTTCATATTGGTTACGGCCATTTACTAAATAATAATAATAATAATAGTAATAATAATAATAATAAAATAACTTTTGTTGCTCTATTTAAAAAAGCAAAGGTCGGGGTGGATCACTAACACCACGCAATTTTTATAAAAATCAACTTACCGTAAATGCTGTATTTGTGGCACCTCAATTGTAGCTAGTCTCTAATTGTAGCCGGGTGTTTTCCCAATCATGATTTAGTAGTAGCTGATCTCTAGTTACAGCCTGGTCTATAGTTGTACAGCCCGTTCAAAATAGCTTGATTTAAAAAAAAAAAAATCTATCAAAGAGCACGTCCGTTACATAAACAGATACGGTATCCAAATTTAAAGAATAAAGGTAAAAGCATTCGTGAGATATTATTTACGATGTTTGATGTCAGACACATGTTCTGCATGTATTGATACCGTAAATTTCCTTTCTAAATTTTGTTGTAGCCGGTCTGTAGTGTAATCTGTTAATTAATAACTAATTAATTTAATAATTCAGTTAATTATTTTTAAGAGTTTAAAACATTTTCCGTTCCTATCACAAGACAGAAAAGACAAATTTCCAAGATTAAAGCAACATACCGCCTGCCTTATAAGCTTTCGCCTGCGTCACAACACCCATGCGACGATCACATCCGCGTATTTAGCACAGCTAAGGTCCATTGAGACGGTAGCTTCGTTCCTCGCAGCGAAAAACGAAGCTACTGTCTCAATTGGCATTGCGCCTAATCGTCCAGCCAGCGTGAACCCATTGATTGTGTCGTCAAAAAACCGGAATGATTCTTGTATTTTAAAATCAGAGTTTATAATTTTCTAGAATAGTGTCTTATAATTTTGCTTCGGCGATCTATTGGAATAATTAATTTTAATTTTTACCGCATTAGTCTATTAGATTTTAGATCTCATGGTAATTATTAGAAAATTAGTAGATGTACACACAGATGAAAGGTCATGATTATTGTACGCGCGCAATGCATGATTTAGTGACGGGTCGTTAGTAAATAAAATTCCATTACATCCAACAGAAAATCTCCTAGACGCCACATTTAAAAAAGGATTTTTTGTAAAGGAAAAGACTAACGGTACGGAAATAGACCTTTGGGGCCGTACTTGATGTGGAGGATAGAGAAAAATGGCGCTGGGAGGTACATCCCTTTAATAATGAATCAAGATCAAGATCAATAATGAATCTGTTATTCCTTCATGCAAATTATATTTAATTTGGAAATGCTGTACATAGTTCTTTTCTATTTTGATATAAAATAATTAGTATTATTTTAATACTAGCTAAAGGAAGGTTATTGTGGTCACATAACCAAACGCATACGTACTACTATACATCACTTGATCAACCTTAAACCAAAATCATATTACACTAGTTGTAGCCGGTCTCGAATTGTAGCAAGGTCAAAATGGTTTGATTTTTAATCAGTAGCCCAGGCTACAAATAAAGGATTTACGGTAAGCAAATTCGAGTTAGAAAATGCACGTCAAAATACGAAAAGAAATTTCAAGAGTTCTTGAGGGAAGAAATGAGAATTAAAAAAAAACGTAGAAGTGGAATAAGGGAGAATGGGGGTGGCTGGACTCATGGGTAATTTTCAGGGCGTGTGCCCTTACACTCACACGTGTTAATTTTTTAGCGGAAGATATGTATGACGGTGCCGAAACATTGTCACCCGACAGCGAGTTCCAAACTGCAACCACTCTCAAACCAAAAAATGCTCTCCTGCAATTCAGGTTATACCTGGGATTTACGAGCCTAACGTGATTTCTCCGGGTTCGAATCTCAGTACTAAAATCAAAGACGATAACAACTGGGAGTAAACCGTGAATAATTCTGAAAGTAAGGATGAGATCCACTCTCAGACGTCTTCATTCGAGGGTGTGAAGTTTGAGTATTTTCAGTCACTCACAATAAGATTTCGTACGTAATCCAGGACAGTTTTTTGGTGTATCTTCCCTGGACCACTTCTATTTTGTCGATGTCCTTCAAAAGTCTTGGTGACCAGATCTGGCTTGCACACGCCAGAACGGGGTGGACATAGACTTTACAAGTTCCCTGAGTTAAAGCAGCTTTGAACAATTACAGCCCTGCGATTGGCCATACTAGCAGCAATGTGGAGTCACAATGTGTGTGTAGTATATTTGAGGTTGTTTTAAAACCAGACACCAAGGTACTTGAAGCTTTTTGTGTTTGTTTATCTGAATGAATGTGTTTAATTATTTCTGTTATTTTCGCGTTGTGAATTTTGGGAGCAGCTGAATTAGATTCAAGCCATGTGATGACTGGTGAGCACCCCCCCCCCCCCCGGTCTCCCTAATTTATAGCTGACAGGACCGTACAAATTTGTTTTGTCTTTGTTATCCCCTTCATAACACCGTTTTGCTTACATTTTCTTTTGGTTTCCAGTCGAATAGATATTGGACGTTAAATGAAAACTTGAAAATTGCTTTACCGGGAGTAGCAATGTTCTAGTTTTCAAACTATTATTCGGTGCGATTAACTTGGCTACTATAGGATTAACCTTGGTGGCCTTTTCCTGGTTTAATGATATCGCTACCTTCAAAGGCCAACACTTTTTGGAAACTTGGCGGTTTCTCTTGGTTTAGGGTGGATTTCTTTAACCCCTTCGTAAAACTATTTCGCTTACATTTTCTTGTGGTTTCCAGTCGAATAATACTTTGGACGTTAAATGAAAACTTGAAGATTGCTACCGTGAGCAGCAGTGTTCTAGTTTTCGAGCTATTTATTCGGTGCGATTAACTTGGCTAATAGAATTAACCTTGGCGGCCTTTCCTGGTTGAATGATATCACTACCTTCAAAGGCCGACGACCTGGCTGACTTTTTTTGGAAACTTGGCGGCTTCTCTTATACCAGTTTTGATTTTGGGTGGATTTCGTTTAACCCCTTCACAAGAGTATTTCACTTACATTTTCTGGTTGCCAGTCCAATCGCGATGACAAAGCACTAATAAAGAATGCGGAT
The DNA here is from genome assembly GCA_023313725.1 of Lithobius niger. Classification (NCBI taxonomy): domain Eukaryota; kingdom Metazoa; phylum Arthropoda; class Chilopoda; order Lithobiomorpha; family Lithobiidae; genus Lithobius; species Lithobius niger. The sequence continues at coordinate 32,487 of JAHWFP010137599.1, read as the reverse complement.
TTTATGAAAAAAAGAGAGAAAAAAAAGAAATTTGTAATTAAATTTTTACTCCGTTACTGGTAAAATATCTGTACCGAAAATATCTTTTCACTGCAGTTTCATTTCTCTTCAAATAAATTTACAGTTTTCTTTCATGTTATTTTATTTTATTTGAACATATTCGTAAAACTTCATACTCATTATACGCAACATATTTACTAGGAAAACAATTGCAGAATTGAATTCAAGGGGTGGGAGTGTTGCGTAAAATAACTACGTAATACCTCATAATTTCTTCACCCACCCTGGGTCAAGGGCGGATCCAGAACGAAGTCTTGGAGGGGGCCGCAGGATGATTTTTCGTCTTTTTCGTGCATTTTTGTGGTCATTTACCTGCGTTTTTTCAGAAATTTCGCCATTTTTTCCGTGTTTATTTGCCTTGGAGGGGGCCGCAGCCCCCTCGGCCCCTGCGTTGGTTCCGCCCTTGCCCTGGGTTAGATACAAGCATAGCGTTACCGTCACGAAAATTTCCGTTGATATTTGTGCAAAAGGAAACGGGAACGATTTCACAAGTTTCACATCACCACATGCCAGAAAGCTCTAGTCACGAGATAAAGGGGTATAGGTTAAAATGATTGTTACTACACTGTTTTGATTAATTTTGACCTGGGGCGCCTTCGAAAATTAACCCGGGTGAAGCAAACTGGTCTAAGTGTATAATCCCCAATTTTACATGTAATAGTGCATCTTATTTTTGCTTGCTGTTTGCTGTACATATCTTACTCTAACGAAATTTCTAAATGCTTAATTCCCAATCTAAATAGACGCGTATTTATCTTTTACAGTCAATTGCTTGTTTATGTTTTTTTTTTCGTTTCGTTTCTATTTTTGCATCTTGTATTTTTCATCTTTTCCGTACAGCCGGAAGGCAAATGGAGCAATTTGTTAATAAAGTAAAGAGTAATAGAGTACAAATGAACAAATGTGTCTGGTTTTTGAGGAGATGTCGCTGACGTAAATCGGCTACCCCCGTTTTTTGGCCACAACCGCATTAATTCGACGTTTGACACGTCGAATTAAAAAGGCTACAAATTTGTTTTTCTTAATATGTATACAGGTGATTTTCTTGTAGGGGCAATAGTTTGGGAGGAAAAGAAGAAAATGTGTGTTTTGGGACCAAATGGCGGCCATTTTTCCAATACGGCGTACAACGCAATGGTCGGATTTCAAGGGACTTTTAGTATGTTGTTTAGCACACCACCTGAGACCATCCCACAAATTTGTAGCTTGTTGCTAATTAATTCCTTCATTGGCCCGTTTTTTACCTAATTTTACTGGACTACCTGACAAAAAAAAAAAAAAATTGCGGAAAAAAGGCTGAAAAAAAAACAGGCTTTCGTGTTGTTATTTTTGTTATAGGTTAGGTCAGTTGCCTTGACTCGAATGTCACCAAACAGACAAAGGAACTTTCATCAGGAAGTGTATTTTTTCTGCGGTGTTTTTTACCGCAGCTTTTTTCCTTTTTTTTTATTTTCCTGCTTTTTTATTTCCTAGATTCACATGCGTTATACCAATACCTTGTCACCTCTGGTGCTGTTTGGTCAAATAAGGGTCATATAAGGGTCCCATTTGTGTTTCTGAATGCGAATTCTACCCACTTTTAAAACAAATAAAAATCTGCCATTCTGGCCAAATTGAAAGGGTCCAGTTTTGAGTTTTTGAAGATTCCTGATTTTTTTGGGGGGGGGGGGGGTAGGGGGGAGAGAAGTGACTCTACCAAGCATTATAATATTAGATTTTCTGAAGTAGAGGACAGGCGTTGAAGGTGGAAGGGGAAGCCAGGCAAATTCATCTAGCAACGATTAGAATCAATCGAACGCTCCCCAGATAAAATGAACGACGAGATGATTCATGGCTAGGAAAGGCAAGCTACGCGATAACAGTATGGTCGCCAGTCAGGCTCCAAAATCAGAATCGGGAACGAAGCGTTCGGGGGGAAGCGCGTTCAACTGTCCACTGAACCATAGCTTCCCATAGCTTGGGAATGGACTGGAAGAGTTCATTTTCCCCCTTTTTCGTGGCAAAGAGGTGGACACCGCTCCCTGTAACTCGGTGTGTACAGTTCCTAGGCTTGAAACGTCCGTGACCCTTGACCTCCCTCCGATGCCATGCTAAATATATCCCCCATGATGAGCGTAGGGTGGAACACGCAAGAACACAACCCCAAACCCTTTGTGGCACGAAGGGAGGGGGAAAGTGGCGATGTAGGAAGAAGGGGAGACAGGTGGAGAGGAGGGGGGCTTATTAAGGTGGGGTTGGGGCTCCGGGTTACAACCTTGGAACAAGTAGCCCCTGTCCAATCGAAGGAGGAACGAGGTGGGGGTTGGGGAGTGTGGAAGAAATCAATGAACAATACCGGTTCACTGAAGAAAATGAAATCTGAATTTCTCAAGGGTATTTCAGGCGGATTACACCACTGGTAATTTAATTACGATAGGCTCCGGAATAGACCCCCTAAATTAATACGCTGTTAAATTCGTCCCACAATACCACTAAATACACTTATACATTTTTAAATTCAATCCTAAATACACCGATAAATACATTCCAAATTAAATTACATACAACAACAAAATTGAAAATATTTTTGCCATCGGCATACGATAGGTCAGGGAAAAAGAACTTTGGAAAAAAGGTCTGGTGGAAAAAGGTCCATGGAAAAAGTTTCGGAAAAAAATCTGTCTATCAAAAAGCTTTGAGGAATAAACCCGAAGAAAAAAAAAGCTGCAGTAAAAAAAAAGTTTCTTGGTAAAATTCCTTTGCCTGCTTGGTAAAATTCGAGCCAAGGCAACTGACCAAACCTGCAAAGAAGGTCTGGAGAAAAAGTCAAAGAAAAAAAATCTGTAGAAAAATACTCTTTCTAGTGAAATTCAAGCCAAGGCAACTGACCAACCTAAAAAAAAAAAAAGAAAAACACACACACACACACAAAACAATTTTGAAAGTTTTTTAATGAGCAGTTTATTTATTTTACTCTTGAACCTTTTTTTCCGCCTCAGACCAGTTTTCCCACAATCTGTTTTTCATCGGACTTTCTTTTCCTCAGACCCTTTTGGCGCCCCCCCCCCCGACCTTTTCCCCGCCTGATTGCAGATGCCAGATAGTGACATCGGCATTGGGTCGGCTGTAAAAATACACATCGATATAGTGGTCCGATATAGCACAGTGCTGTAATACTTCATAAACTGAACTTTTGTTTAATTTTCGAACCAGACGAGACACAGACATGCGATTTGTGGCATTTTAAAGCAGAGCTCGGGCAGCGTCTTCTCGGATCACTTGTGATTGTGAATTTATTGGCCAAAATTTGTGAATTATTAATCTAAACAAAATCAAATCCAAAGGCACCAAACAGGGACGTGCACACTGGGGGTGGTGGGGGGGGGGGGGTCTAGCCCCTGCCCTCGTGCCCTTTTTCCTGAAAAAAGTGTCATTTTTCGGTGGAGAGGTGTTGTAAAAGAGCATAAAAAACTCCAAAAAAGGTCAATAGCAGCTAAGAAAGTGGTGCAAAGAGGGGCAGAAATGGTTAAAGTCCTACAAAAGGGGGATAAAAAGAGGTTGAAACACCCAAAGAAAAAGTTGCCCCTGCCTTCTCGGGGGCCTGTGCACGTCCCTGGCACCAAATGCAACTGGGGAATTATCGTTCCCATATTTGCCGTTCAATACCGTTTCATTTTTACCAAATACCCTTCTGTACACTGCGTAGCATTTTGTGACCTTTTGTAGCCTTCTGCATCTATGTGTCCTATCCGTTATGTACCCATGTAACCTTTTGTACCCTGCATTTACTCTTTCATTTGCATTTTGGTTTATAATTCTATCTCTTATAGGTCCCAAGTTTCATTTAAAAATCTTATGCAAACACAACTGTAGGGCGGGACACTTTGACCCTCGCCTAGGTTCGTTAATAGACACAGTTGTATCTATTGACGAACTGTAATAATACATTTGAGATAGTGGGGGGAGATAAGGTGAAAAAATCGTTCACTTTTGGAAACAAGCATGAAAGTTGGCACATATGCTCACTGAAACCCACTGTTTCAAAAAAGCCCATTAGCCACTCGAAATTTCAAGATGGCGCTCAAATACCAAGGAAAATGATGGCCAAAAAAAGTTTTTTTGCCTGTATCTCCTTAAAAATCAATTTTATCAAAAATCGCGTTCAGACTGAAGTTGTAGAAATTTAAATTATCTATAGAAAAGCATTCTACGAAATTTTCGGTACATGAAGTGGTTAAAGAGATATACGGTGTTGAAGAAAGGACCACTCGGCTGCCATTTAAAAAAAAAATACTGCGCTATGCACTGGTGGTGTTGAATGCACGGTTTGCAATACTGGTTAGGTGTGGTAGCTCGTGTATGTCCACGTTCTACCGAATTAAGTTTTGTGCATACAGGCTGCTATAAACGCCGATTTTCATTCACTTCACTCACTCAATCAGCGCATCCCACTCAAACTCAAATCACCCACCCCACCCCCTTTCTATGATCACTTTCTCGTACATTCTTCCATATTCAATCGTTCATGTTCACGGAAATAATACGTCTCTCAGATATTCCCCCACGGCTAATCCCCCCCCCCTTCTAATAATTCATATTCTATTCTTCCACGTTCATGCTGGCAAAAATAAATAAGGCTGCAGTATCGAAGCTACCCCTTTGAGAAGCATGTTGTCCTGAAAATCTTTCCCCAATGCTTCCCTCATGCCAGACGTGCGGTGCTGTTGGTTCTTACTTAACTATAGTCTTGATTTATGCGATCTTATTACGTAATTTTCCTTTAAACCTGGGCCAATACACAAACGAAATATAATTAGCACTGAGGACAGACATCAGGGATCGGCATCAGTAAGGCCGCCCACCCACTGAGCGACTTGGCCGCGCGGCCAGGTTGCTGCAGCCAATGAAAATGATTAGCGCGTGGCTTTACATAAACGGTAAGCATTCTCATTGGCTGCAGCGACCTTGTCGCGTGGCCAAGCCGCTCAGTGCGCAGGTGTCCTAAAATCAAGAATTGGTAAGATATCAGCTGGGTACAGATCGGCCAACAGTGGTATCCGTTAACAGTCCCTACTTGCAACAGAGACACCGTTGCAAACTGTCTAAACCTCAGTGAAATGTTAAGAACAAAGGTCTAAAAGTCAAAACCTACAAGAATCACGGACAAGCTTTGACAGTAAGGGTCTAGGTTTAAAATTTTGTCAGTAAGAGACTGGTAAGCATTAGACCCTTACTACCTGGTAGTTAGCTTAATGACTAAGTAAAGCTATTTTCGTAAATCTAACTTTGCAAGTATAGTTCAGCCTATTCTGACAGAACGTGTGTATGAACGGCTGCAGTAGGTTTTCTTTTTTTTTTTGTTCATGGAATATCTTTAAAGAACTTTTAAGAACACAATTTTCTTGTAAAGTTTGGCTTTTAATGCTGTAGAATGTTTGATTATCTTTATGCGAATTTTGTACATTGAAGGTAATTGATGACAACGAATAATGCTCTGTTGCAAAACAAAACAAAATATTAAAATGACTGGAACAAAAGGTTGATTTTTGTCTCTATTGCCTAACCGAAAATATAAATTACCTATATTTCAGCATTCTTGTTCTCGAATGCTCTTTTCCTAGAGAAGCTAAGTTATAGGCTACTGCCGGCTCGGTAACCCTTATGCGTATGCGTCCGTGCATCCTCCTATAAAAGCGCCGAGACGCGATCCTATTTCATCTTTCGTTCTTCTCAATACGTCAGGTGGTGACACAAGACGGGCGGGTGGGGGGATATAAGTAATGTATATTTTCGGCATTTTAGTGTTCCTAGTTGCCGCCGAAAATATAGATTACCTTTAGCATTAATGTAGACCTCATAAAAAAAATGGTGGCGGGCACCACCAGACGGGCATCCTCAGGTTACGAGCTGGCACCCCCGGAGTCGTAGATCCCAAGAACCGAAAGAACAGGGACAATTTTGAACAAAATACGAAAGTGTACCGAGGCAAGCAGAGGGACAACAATCGAAAGAGCCGACAGTAGAGAGCGACAGGTCCAATCTGCCCAAACTTTCTAAGAAAACAGAAGTGTAGGTCTTACAATGTCAGAGTCTAATTTCGTTCTTATTTGAAAAACGGTAGTCGAAAGCATGTAGGTTGCGTCAAAATTCACATTCTTTAGCTGTAAAATTAATATGTTTACATATAGCCAAAGGAAAGAAGGGAGAGGGGACGGTTCAGCATGAGTTAACAGTGAGTAGCGCTTGGCTGGCTTGCGACAGGTTGCACAAGGTAGGTCTCTGGTAACGTGATCCAAGCATTGGATGATATCGGGGTAGACCGGGATGAACTCTGAGTGTAGCGTCATCATATCGCCATATCAAATACGACCTGTATTTATCTGGTGGGAGAGAAGAAATTGTCGAAAGCCAACCAGGGAGGATGTGACGAGCGACGACCGGGAAGATGACGAGGTTACAAAACCCAGTGAGATGTGTGGTGGTGGTTGGGCAATTGCCGGAACATCGAGTGGCAGAAAAGCAGAAGGTGGAAGTGAGGCCACACGACGAGGATCATGATGCTTGTGTCCTTGCTTTCTTTGAAGCAGGGATGCGATGGGAGACCGTCCGCATGGTTGCTTACGGGTAGCTGACAACTTACAGTGTTGCAGACGCCACAAACGCTGAGAATTGTCGGACATAGGATGAACGCACCTTGATTTTGAAGTTGACGAGGTCGAGCTGGTCTTGTATGTAAGCTTCCGAAAGCAGGTCTTGTATGTAAGCTGTGAGAGCAAGAATATTCCTAGAGAGTTGTGGGGATCATCGACCCCCGGCCAAGCTTCTTCGCCAGTCCAAGACCCGAAGAAAGATATGAAGGCGTACTCATCACAGATGGAAGACTGTTGCAAGGGTTAGCTTGTGAAGAGAATGGGTCTTTCACAACCGAAGAGCCCTGCACGGCGGGCCGAGCGTGAGGTACCTCAGAAGAAGTTTGTGGGAGAACCGAAGTCGTGTTGGGAAGAGGAATAGTTGCGGCATCCCTGCTTGGGGCCGAAGGTGTTGATTGTTGAGTAGCATGAGTAGAACTCTTACCAATGCTCCACCAACGCTTAGCGCAGAATTGTGGGAAGGAGTGGCCTTAAAGAGTTGTCGGTAGATGGCAGAAGTAGTCAGGAGCCCAGCGAAAGAACCAGTTGGTATGGCAAGATATGATGAAAGGTTGGCAGCAGTTGAATGAGGTGGTTTAGCCCGAGTGAGCCTGTAGTTGTTCCGAGTGTTGTTTGAGGATCATCTTGAGTTGTTACATGTTCATTGTGTGGTGGTGGAGGCAGAACGAAGGAAGGGGGCATTGATGAGGGAGGAGGGACGAACGGCATGTCCAAGGGTTGCTCTAACTTACCTTGAAGGAGGGATGGGTCACGAGGCCTATACGGAAGATCCTTAGGCAGCACGGTTTTCACACGTATTTGAAGGACTGAGGTAGCTGATTTCTAGAAGGAGCAACCCGATGGCAAAGAGTGAAAACCATGAGACACAAAAGTCCAAATACGATGCATGTATAGGAGCTGTCCAGAAACACTAGGGAGGCTGTGTATTGGATCCCATGCAGGGACTGAGATGCTGTTTATATTGAAGAAACGAGGAAGGGTGTGCGGGCCAGAGTAGCACAACATATGGTAAATATAAAAAAGAAGACAACAGCATCGCAGTCCACTGCACAATCCATTTAGAAATTTCTGCCTCCATATCATCCAACATTTTGTCTTCAATGAGCCTTTTGCTTGCTTCTGTGTTGCCATTCCTGCCTGACTTCTTGGGTAATGACAAAAGTTTAACTCTGCAGAAGCTGTTCTTCCGAGGCATTGCTTTACTGAGCGTCATGATTTTGTTACTTTCCGTTAAAGCTATATAGGATGTTACACAAATAATCAGGTGCCATTTATCAAAATTTTGAAAAAAAACATAAACTTGGAGAAATGTTAGCTTTCCTGTGGAGCCAAGGTGCACTAGACTACTGTAGTGCACCATTTTAAACAATTCTTGCGGTTTACTTTGGAAGTTCTTGACATAATTACAAACCTACTCAGTATGCACAATTTTCAAAGTTCAGGAAGATAACACACTACATTCGCAAATTTTCAACGTCCCAATATAAGCTGCAGATTGCTTTATTGGAAAAATATATTAAAAAAAAATGCAGCCAAAATTCAAGCCAGTACGGTAGCTACAAGGGTGAAACAAGCCCTTGATATTAAAGTAATTGATATTAAAGTACGGTAGCTCTTGAAAAAATGATTCAAATGGTGCATTCAAACTTCAAATTCAGTCAAAAATTGGCCAAGTTACGGATTGGATGTGAATATAACATGATGATACAGTTTTAATGGAATATATTCTAAGAAAAATACCTTCTTATATTTGGGCCAGTACAGTTTATGATTTGTACGTATTTTTAAACGTGCACGTACCTTGGTGAGGAAACTATTCATGACGAAGCACTCACAGGGGAAGTTGGACGGCAACTGTCCAATCATAATCCTACCTTTACAATAAAGTACTTAAAAATATTTTTCTATCTAGGAACATCAATCAAGATTTGAATTGATATGGAAATTTGAGTTTGCAAATCACTTCAATATTCCATAGTTTCAATAAGAACACATTTCGTCAATTTATTGACAACACTAATATATACACAAGTATTTCACAAAATTTATCCAGATCTTTTTTGATCGGTGATCGCCTGAACCTTGTCCAAGTTGTGTTTGATAGCTTTCTGAAGAAAATCGACCCATTTGTCAACGTCTTCATTTTGTAAGTAAGTGCATCTAAAAGAAAACCAAAATGGAGAACGCTTAAAACACTTTAAATACTTAAAGGAAAATGAAAATTTACATAATTTTATATAATTTTCTGTTTTCTGTTAATAAAAGGAGCTGAATCGTTTGACACTTTTCTACAGTGTGCTCATTTACAGTCAACAACCCACTTAACCAAAAACATTTATTTATATGGAAAAGTATTAATACCTGAAACTGGGAGGGGATTAATGTGAGAATTTTTGTTTTCTTTCTACAAAACGACCACCATGTTCAACTTAGGTAATTATTCCAGACAGGAAAGAATGATTTAACAATACTTGGCGAATTTTCGATAGTCAATTTGCTGTGGATCGAAAAACTTAGCCGACTATCATCTTTAGGCACGTAATAAAAACTCCAAACACTACCACCTATTTACTGTCCATTATACTATTTTAGGTTCTGGTTGGCCACTCGAAAATCTGTATTTTATGATCGTTTTCAATCGCCTGTCACGCGTATGCACTAATGTTGGCGGTGACTGGAAACTTGTACACGCATTGAGCGGCTGGCGTACATAATGTCTGCGGTGTTAGGCCTAACCCTAATTTGGCTGTCGGTACGGTTTTTCTACTGATAAGATACGTCTTACCGTTCTCTGAGAACGTGCAGTGGCAATGCCGGCCTCTTGAATTTGTTGTTTCAGCATCCGTGTTGAGTACACAGCCTTGATGTATTTGAAGACATTCCAAACAATCTCCCTATCCTGTAATACAAAGGTTTTTCACGTTGTGAAAGCGATGAAGCGAGCGATACTGTAGCCATATTGGTTCGTCTGCTCGAAGAGAAATTTTACCAGGCATGATTAGGGACCCGTACTTTCCGCGATATTTTATAGCAAAATTTTGCGATAATATTTGTCGCGAGAATTATTAAAATGTGCGGTGGAAAAAGGTAATTTTGTGATACATCATGTTGCAAGATTTGCTGAATTTTGCACCCAAAAAAAAAGTCACAAAATTGTTAACAGAAAATAGCCTAAACTGGCCTCATAAGTGGTGTACAATATGAATAAAGTTTTAAAAAGTTAAATTTCACTTCAAAACAGCTGCCAGTAATGCACAGAAGACCTTATTTTACTGCAAAGTTAATACAATTTTGATGAAAAGTAAGTCATAATTTATTTATTCGGGCAAAAATTGCGAATTTTGCGGGGAAATGCAAATTTTGCAATCGCATATTTTCATTTTTGGCTTCAGCAAACAGCGTACACCTCCCCAATTGAAAAATGGGGTCAAAATTCTTATTAGGAAACAAGTTGGGAATTTTGCGATTTCGCATAAAGTACGGGTCCTTAGGCATGATCAATCCATTCTCCAAAATTCCGCGCGAATGGCCAACCAGAATCTAAAAGAGTATAGATTCGAAATTGGCATTTCGAACGCCAATTTCTAATCTAATGGACTGTAAATAGGTGGTAGTGTTTGGAGTTTTTATTACATGCCTGAAGATGATAGTCGGCTAGGTTTTTCCATCCACAGCAAATTGACTATCGAAAATTCGCCAAGAATTGTTAAATCGTTCTTGCCTATCTGGAATATTGCGTATTTTCCTCCGTACGTAAGTAATGTCGTCTGCCACGTTCCAGAGTATGAATCTAGACATTTTTTACATGTTCAACTTAACACTGAAAGACCACACCGGACCTTTCTGCTTCAGCAATTATACAGATCGAAGCTTTACTTATCACTGATTGGTCACCGACTAACAAACCACAGATCTTGACAGTTAAAATCACGCTGCCCTCATCCAAAGAAATGCCAGTCCAGTTTTGAACTTGTTCTTCTTGACAGTATATCTCTGTTGGAGATTATGCTGTTTGGAGATTATGCTGTTTGCATGCATCGAGTTATGCCCATATTGGGGAAGAGCTGCCACCCTTCATCGAACTCTTACGGAAAACTACTCAGGATTCAGATTAGTTCAGCCCTTATTAGCGCAATGACGTCACTTATGTGAATTGTCGGACTTTAACGGAAAAATGGAGATGGTTCTTGTCAGGATACGTTTAACTTCATGAATTAGCGGCATACAAATCCAGTTTAAGCCTACTTAATACGAAATACGAAATTTAAAGCAGTCAACCTCACGTACCCTCAGCGCAATACGATTTCTCCTACTCGCCGCTCCCCTCCACCTCCAAATTAACTGTTGAATTTACTAAAATTATGGTGTCCGAAGAATTAAAAATATAAAAACTTGATGAACAAGAACAAAGGGGACGGGAAACTGTAAAACAACAAAGTTTTCAGTTTGACATCACGAGAATAATTACACAAATACCACACACGGATGAACATAGAAAAGTTCACTTGAATTTTCGGTGACTACACACAGGGTCTGTGGTAGTCCTTTCACCTTCTTCAGAAGTTAAAAACAACAAAAATTGAAGCACAAACCGATCGAAGATCGAAGATCACCTGTGTGTAATCACCGAAAATTCAAGTGAACTTTTCTATGTTCATCCGTGTGTGGTATTTGCGTAATTATTCTCATGATGTCATCAGATCGCCACAGTGAAATTTTCAGTTTGTTTGTTTTTTTGTAACAAAACCAATATCAGCGTCCGATGAAAACTTATGTGGTCAGTGTATTGCATCGTCGCTCAAAATTCTGGCTCATTTGCCGTATTGTAGTAGCAAAAGTTACGAGACAATTTTTTTAATGTAATGTGCAATATAGTAGATATTGTTCAGTACACCACGCCAGGGGTCGAAATATTCGGATGCACAAGGGCAAATTACACTTTGCACTCCAGAAGCAACTCTTGGAGTGCAAAATTGGACTCCGGAGTTGAAATTTTCATAACTTTTGAACCGCACAAGCTACAGACTTGCGGTTTGCGGCATTTTAAACAGCTTGCAGTTAAGATTTCCAGTGACACCATTCCTTCCAAAAAAGTTAAACTCCATTTTTTTTTTACCACATTTGGTTAGATTATGGGTGTAGGTTTTCAGTCAAATAGTTAATTAGTTTTAAGCAAAGTGCAGGAAAATGTTGCATATTATTGTGATGCTGAATGTTAGAACTTTCAGTGGCTCTAAAATAAGAGACCATTATTGGTTTATGTTTGGGTTTTGCACTCCAAAGAAGTTTTTTGCACCCTAGTAACATATTTTGGAGTGCAAATTTGCACCCGGATCAAAATTTGGAAATTCGACCCCTGCTTCGCCATTCAGATTTTTTAGTAGTGTCCTGTTGGTATGTCTCCGTTCCAACTTCATACGTCAATTACAGATTTTTTTTTTATTCTACCATACGATACGTCGAATTACTAATGCAGTGTTAGGGCATCCTGGTTCAATATACTGTTTTTTAACCTACTTTATTAGGCTACTTAGCGAAAGAAAGTTGGTTCCCGGGCCTTTTTCTTAAGAAATTTGTGCAGGTGGAATTTTATTTCATTTTATTTTATTTTATTTCTTGCCCTTATTTGCTTCATATTCATATTTTAGGGAATTATTTTTTTGTTTTTGGTAAAATAATGAACACTTTCTCCTAATTCTGCTTAACACGTGTCCATAAAGTTATTTAATGACAAGAAAGGTAATTTTATATTTTACACTTTTCATGTTTCACCCTAAGAACCACTTCTGGTCAGTAACTGCTATTTTGTCGCTTCGTTTCTTTTTATTTCTAATGAAAAAGAATTGGTGCGGTGGGGCCAGAGAACCAATTTTTTTTTATGGCCTTACATTTTTTTTTTGCTAAATACTTTCTCAGTGGTTTGTACTAATTGTTAGGAAAGCTTATCTCTAGCTGGTTAAAAGGGTATACTGTAATGTCGAAATTAGTCATAATACTGTATAGTGAAATTATGAATTACCACGTTGGGCCATAACTACCGGTAACAAAATTTTGATCACAAGACATTTTAAGGCACTTGCGTGCACCTGTAAATCAAATGTTTTGCAGGCCTTAGTTATCTAGATGTGAAATTTCTGGTAGCCTAAACGGAAAAAAGTTGATTGGCCGACTACTCAAAGCCATTTATTGTCAGAAAATTCAACTTGGTCGGCATCATTTTCATCTGATACCAACCTGACCTTCATAAAAAGATGACAACGTATACTTACGACACAACATCTAGAATATTCCGTAAATGGGCACCAAGAGTTGCACTCTGAAATCAATAATTAAAAAAGTTAATTTTAACACTCCTTTTGGTGACATTTTTTAATGATCTGTACCATGTTTATAATCATATTAACACTGTTCAACACGCAAACCAAATGTCTCGCTGTACACTTGACAATTTTCAGTGGCAACTAGCAGCCACCTTCACCAAGCATGAAACCCCGCGAGTCGTACACGCTCAACGAAATTCTGACACAAAACATTTCAGAAGTTTGTTGGAGCATGTAGGACTCATGGTTTCATGCCTGATGAAGGTGGCTTCAAGTTGTCACTGAAAATATTCAAGTGTACAGTGAGATACTTTATTTGGTTTGCGTGTTGAACTCTGTAGTGTGACATTAAAAATACCTCAGCGGTTTTTACTCTGAAAGCTCATATCGAAAAAAAGTCAGTCTAGAAAACTTAAAAGTCAAAACATAATTTCAGATTACAGGAACTCACCAGATTCTTGCGAATTTTCAACGGACAGTATTCGTCCGTCTTCATCAGGCACCAAGAGTTTTTAGAGCTTGTAACTACATCGTTTTGTACACCGCGATTCGAAAACCGGCGTTTCTGTCCAAAACAATGTACAAGTTCTAAAAACTCTTGGTGCCTGACGAAGACGTACGAATACTGTCTGTTGAAAATTCGTAAGAATCTGGTGAGGTTCCTGTAATCTGAAATTGTGCGTTAAGTTTTCTAGACCGACATTTTTTCTGTAGTACGATTCCTGAAAACCAAAGTAACAATCCCAAGTTCGTGGTTACGGTATCTACTAATATCATTATATTCATAATACTGACTTGAATGAATATATAGAAAATTAACAATAAAAATGGACTTCCCAAGGAGTTGGAGTCATTAAAAAATGTTGCTTTGAATCTGGTGCCGGTCAACTATACTAGTACTTCACCTGATAACTGTAATAGTAACGAGACCCAAGTGCTATGTGAAAGTCATGTCTTTTTATCACTTTTTGTTTACTTTTTATTTTTAATGCATTTTGTTTTAATTTTTAGTTTTTACGTTTAGACACAACTAGGGATGTGCGAGCTCAATTATTTGACTTCGAGTCGATTCGAGTCGAGTACCTGGCCAAAGATTCGAGTCTCGAGTCGAGTTCGAATTTTTCCAAAACTCTTAATTCAAGCTCAATGTTAACTGCCAGGTTACAATATAAAATGGTAGGCTACTCTTCAACCAGGTTCAATGTTAACTGTCAGGTTACAATTTAAAATTGTATCAGTCCTTGCTACAGAACACGCGTTGGGATATCTGGTCAACCCTCGTAAGTTTCAATCGTAGGCTAAAAGTATAAAGTCAAAACTAATTAACTCTTTAACACGTAAGAATGTAAGATGATTTTTTTAATTAATTAGTTTTATTGATTTCTGCAACGCTTCATGTGACAAACTCTAAACACTTGAAACATTCGAGCTTTTGTAAGAAGGGTCGAGTCGAGCTTGAGCCCAAGTCGGAGCTCAACTGGACTCGACTTTTACGAGTTTTGCACACCCCTAGACACAACACTGTCTGTAAATTCAAAGCCAACTCGGCTAATAGCTGGACAGTTTTTACAGAAAAAAAAAAGAATTGTACACAAAAAATGATGTTAACTTCTTACCAATTCATTGACTACTAATTTGTCAATGGGTGGGTAAAGTGACGAAACAAAATCATCAACAGCGGCGCTGATAGGCTTTGCAGCTATCCAAATACTGTCCAGGCCCAAATCCATCTTATCTTCGTC
>JAHWFP010137599.1:0-12736 GCA_023313725.1 Lithobius niger | reverse complement strand
AGTTTTCATTTAACGTTCAAAGTATTATTTGGTGCGATTAAATTGGCTAATAGCATTAACCTTGGCGGCTTCCCTGGTTTAATGATATCACTACTTTCAAAGGCTGACCCTTTTTGGAAACTTGGCGGCTTCTCTTATACCAGTTTTGGTTTTGGGTAGATATCACAACTTTCATAAGACTGTGAATGTACAATAGGTCACATGGTCTTATCGTCACCTCTACCTTTTTTCTGGAAGAATTTTATGACTATAAATTTTCTCATTCATAATTTTCACATTTGCCATTGCCCAATTAGCCATTAGCCTCAGTTACATCAACCAAGTTGACACAGTTTGGTTTATTGTATATCACATGCTTAAGTTTGTTTAATCCCATTTTTGAACACACTGGCTAACAAACGCTGATTTTCGTTCGCTTCGCTCAATCAATCAATCAGCGCATCCACCTGCCCCCCACTCTCCCCTCAGTTGCTCCTCCTGAGCTCAATGTTAATTACACAATGAAGCTGGAATTGGATCACTCGATCACAATTAGTCTCATCGACATGGCCGATCGTTTACTTAGCGGCGCCATGCTACTGCTAGCATGTGTCTAGATTAACAAACAAACTTGGCACATTACTGCAACATACTTCTTAAAAAAAATACTGTTTTCCTGCTCGATTGGACTCTGTGCTCACGATCTGCATTTATTTCCAGCTCTTCTTACAATCAAAAACTCACATTTTTCTAGAGAGATTTGTTGTTTTTGTGAGCCGTTTTATTTTAAAGCAGAGCCATGATCTGGCGCAGCCTCTTTGCAGCAACAATGTATTCTGACAATAAGTAACGAAACAATGAGTTTATAACACTTAAGCATGTTATAATAGACTGTTGGATGACAATACAAACAAGAGTTATAACAATAATTTTGCATTTACGCGCCACTTCACGACCACATGCTTCTAGCTGCAACACTCATTTTAGAAAATCCCCCGTACTTCCCCATACTCCTCTTTACCTGTGTGCCAAAATTTAAATATGCAAACTTTCCCTAATGAGCTGTAGAAGTGACTTAGTTTATACCCTATGATAATTAACATGGGAGCGCTCTCCTTAGCTAGCTAGTAGTAGCCAGTAACACAAATCAACGTTATTGAGGGAACTTTTTCCATAAAGAACACGTTCCCACACTTTAATGTTGACGTTTTCTTCGTCCCAACACACCCCAGATTCTAACGATTTGCAAAGAACTTTACTGCATGAGGAATTTACACCAGTATGCTGAAATCAGGTATAAAGTCGTTACAATTAAAGACACAGTCTGCTAGTGTCTTTGCACTTGGAAGCGACACACTATAGTTTGTTCCACATTATGTTTTCAGAAAACTGACTGGATGACGACTCGTTTCCTTGCACTAAGAGTGCAAAAATACGTCGATATCACATTTATACACTCAACAAAGTTACTGTTAGAGTTTACGAATGGGATGTTTACGGGTTTTTTGCACTCGCAGTGGAAGAAAACGTGGCGTCGTGCAGTCAGTTTTCTGAAAGCATAATGTGGAACAAAGTATAGCGTGTGCCTAGATGGTATAATCGTCATTCAGAGCCAAAAGCTAAAGAAAAACTATTGCAATTCATAACAAGTGGCCAAGGGTAGGTCTGATAGAATTTTCTAGCATCGTTACACATCTTATAAGAATATCATTTCTAATTCTGCCTCCTCTCGATCAACAAAGCAAGTCGTGCTGGCTTACGATGATGTTATACTTTCAAAGGCCCACATCAACAAGCGTTTCCAATAGTTCCAATGTACTCTCAATCGACATTCTGAAGTGAAAGCTAAAGTAAAACAGTTGCAAGGTAGGGGAATAGTCAAGTGTGGTAGGATGAAAGTTTCTACACCTAATAGGTAGGCAGCAGTACATAGTCATCAAATAGCAGTAACTGCCTTCTGCGTGGTGCACACGCCCACTACGATCATCTACTACATCCATTGCTGCATCCAGTTATTAATCTTATTGTGCGTATTGCGTTGTGTTCCCTCTTACCATATCTAGTTCTTCAATTGCATCCTGCACTAAATCAGCTTCTTCCTTCAGAACCTTCATTGTTGCTTCTTTGTTGTCTGTTGGTGAAACGAAATTACCAGCATAAACAATGATAATAAGCAGATGTGCGCAGGGTAGTTTCACAACAAAACGACATTTGCTCATTATACCTTGCCAGTTAGTTGCATGGTTTACTGAAGCTAAGACTGAATTCCAGCAATTACTGTGCAGTCTGATTCCCGAATTGCTACCATGCAGTAGGCCTAGCATCTGGTTCATTTTGTACAATTTTTGCCAACAGCATAAAAATGTTATAACTCCTCGCGTAAGGATAATTCAGAGCCCGAATTATGACTCCGAATTTGACGAAAACTTTCACAGTAACACGACAAACAGTTTATTTAAGGGTAATTCATATACATTTGTTGCCAAGTTCTGGTACAGTTAAAACTCTTTAAAAAGACATCCGTTAAATAAAAGTATATCATATAAAAAAATATTTTCCCCTCATGCGTAAAGTAACCAGTCCGCTTCCACTCCTTTAAATGAAAAAAATTTTCCACCGTAAATGGTCTATTAAACACTCTGGCGAAGCAAAATCCCATCCCGCTAAAATGCTGTTAGGTTCAAATTGGTGAAAGTGTTGAGTTGATGCCCAAATCTTAGATTGTAATTTTTCTGCTACAAATTTAATGAAAACAGCGCTTTTATCCAACGTGATTCAATTTTCCCCACGTTTGTTTGCTCCAGGCTATATGTTGGCGTCAAGACGCGAAGATCATTTATTCCTCCACGGAAGTTCAGCACTTCTGCTGCCATTTCAGCGTGCAATCACCTCCAATCCTACGAAGGGGCATGTTGTTAGAAATAATTTTAACTGTGAATTATTAAGTTATATTTTAATACTTTCTTACTAAAAATAATACACATGTATGCTATTACATTCTGAAATAAGCATATTTATTTTTCTGAACTTAGCATATCTTATTACTTTCTTCAGGAAAAGAAATATGCTTCTCAGTACGTAATTACGTGTTTATTTTTAGAGTAAATTAACACAACTACTTACACTTGTTTAATTTGCTATTGCAATTCCCATTATCACGACGTACTCCCCGGTGTGACTTCGACATCGTCACCAACAGAGGGACAAGTCTTTCCCAATGGGAGGTTTAGGCCTCCTTCTGGAGCCACCACTGGCTCAACTGTAGCCAGATCACATACATGAATGACACGTAATTGCCGATATTTTCACTGATGTAGTAACTCCTTCCACGGACAGAAGTTAGATCAGGAAACGGGCTATGTAAAATAACCTCCCCCAGTTATTCCGATTTACTGCACTGGCCTGCGGGCGTTTAATAGGCGATTTAGGAAATTGGATTTCTATTAGGGTATGTTCGCATTGCTTTTCCTTGGTTTCGAAACAAGTTTCAGAAAAAAAGAAATTGCGATACTTTTTTTTAATGTTTTGTGCAATAACTTCTTTAACAGTAAGAGGGAGCAACTTATGATTAGGACCATTGAAAAGTCGCAAAAAAAACTCTTCAGCTGGTGTACAAACTATCAAAGCTGACTAACTAGAAGTGAAAATATGTTCAGCACTTAAAGTGCTGCACTTTCCTTCCAGAATGCCACTGGGTCCAAGTATTGTGTTAAGTCCGAGTTAAAGTGATATTTGGCTTGTCTCAAAGAATTTAAATGATATTGGTCGATCACTAGTTGTGTATTGAAGCACCAGTTTTATTCAATGACCAGCATTTCTTTGACATAACTGTAGTTAATTTGCTTGGGTATCTGTCCTTAGTCACAATGGGTACGAGTTAAGAACAGCAATAAATTGCTTTATCGACATTACTTGGTGGTATACCTGCAGTCATCACGTTTTATTTCATATTATTGTAACCTGCAATTAGAAAGAAGAAAACACTTTACCACAATACCGTGGAAAACAAAAGTCCACTTGAATTTTCGGTGAATAAAACGTTCACCATCCTCAGAAGAGCACATTAAAAAGTACTACGAACTACATTTCGAAGCTGTTCAAAAGCGTGTCCACAGGCAACCGGCAAACTGGAACGCGCTCCACCACTGATCTTTACTTTACACATCTAGACCTAACTCGGCGCCCCCATTTAGTTTGTAGTACGTTTTGTTAATGTGCTCTTCTGAGGATGGTGAACGTTTTATTCACCAAAAATTCAAGTGGACTTTTGTTTTCCACGGTATTGTGGTAAAGTGTTTTCTTCTTTCTAATGTCTTTTGGAAGCCACAGTAGTCGCAGCTTGCCAGTTTTTGCTGTAACCTGCAAATTTTAACCAATTAGAGCAAGGCTTGTAATTTTGCATGACTACAGTTTAATAAACACCTTACCCTTTGGTAGCTTTTCTAGTGCTTCGCAGCACTCCCAAACGTTTCCTGTTGCTGACAGTTGTTGCCGTCTAGGAAAAGAAAATTCAGTAATTCTGCAATATCATAATGCTCACTGAAGCAGGGGGCTATCCTAATTCTCAGGTAGGAGCAAATACGAACCCCAAGAATAACAATACTAAGAATGTAACCTTCTAATGCAACCATACAGATTTCAGAACTTTAGTACATCCAAGAATTTATAGGGTTGGGGAGGAGAATTTGTGATTGAGACCTCTTCTGAAACGTTTTAAATCCATTCCTATTAGTTCCGTCTAAGTTTACAGGGGGTGCCATGAGTTTTATGTGGGATTTTCTACTGTTTTCAGCCTTAAATTAAATTAAACTAAACTAACTTGTAATTAATTATTATTTAGTTCAGCTTAGTTCTAATTTAGTTTACTTTAGATATGGGCTGACAAATGAGCCAAAATTACCATATGGAATGCATGGTGCCCTCTGAAAACTCGGACGGAATTTATAGGAATGAATGTAATACGTTTCAATAGGGACTTTTTAGAGTTATAAATTCTCCTACCAAACCATATAATTCTTGGTACAGCTTGTTGAATTGTTGATTCATTTTTCTCAGTTTTTACGAACACATAACTTCGGAAAATATTTACAACCTTGGCAATTTCTGCTGCAAATCTGACAAAATTCTGAAAAGTTTTTTTTTTTTTTTTATCAGTGGCTTACAGTGTAAACAAACAGAAGAGATATATTGCACATGATAAGCCCGATTTCAACTTCAAAATAAAAAAGAGCCCTATTTCATGATATAGGTTCCGCACGTCCCGCTAAAACCAGAAGTACAAAAACAAAGCATTGTTAACCATAATTAATAAGAGAAGAATTTCAAAAATTTCCAAGTAAAAAAACCCACCCCATGTTTTTTTTTTGTACCAAAATGGTGTAAGTCTAAATAAAATGATGAAAAATGTCAACAATCAGTGTTGCTTATTTCACCGCAAAATTCAGGATTGATTGCAATATGTTTCTTGGGAAAAATTCTGTTGAAAAATATTGCGAAAGGTATGGGCAACTAGTTATTCAAAAACGTTAAAAATTTACTACACAGGTTCTAGGATTTTTTCTTAGTTGTACACTTACTCTGGCCTTTTTCCAGATTCAAACCCCGCAAAAAGCTCTTGAACAGCAAAGACAAGACGTAAGAGTGGTTTTTGCACTTCCTCATGCAAAACAACACCTAAACAAAATACAGAAAGTAATAAACATTAGTGTGTGCATTCTAATCAACACGATAGAAATAGGAACAACAGCAAAAAAGCAATTATTCAATATACTTCGTACCACTACAACGATTAACAAATGTCACACGAGACTCACAAACACACACTCTCACAACGAAGATAGTCTACAATTTGTAGTCATCATCAGGCACCTTAAAGATAAGTTCAAACTCTATTTAGATTCGTTTTCAGTCCGTGATTTAGGGCCACGTGCCTTTTTAAAAGCAAGTTACGCTAAACACGCTTCTAAACTACCCCTGATAGTGAAGAGTTTAGTTATAAATTTTCATGCAGTTATGTGAGTGATTCACCTTAAAAGTAAGTTCAAACTCTATTTAGATTAATTTTCAGTCCGTGTATTGGATTGAAAAACGAAATGTAAACAAGAGTTTGAACTTACTTTTAAGGTGACTGATGATGACTACAGTTAGTAGTTGAAAAATTTAAAGATAGTAGACTATCTTTGTTGGGAAATTGTGATATTTTATTGCAGTACACATAAACACTGGATCCATGGATGCAGATCTGAATCACTCAAATAACTGCATGAAAATTTATCAGGGGTAGTTTGGAAGCGTGTTAAGCTTAACTTGCTTTTAAAAAGGCACGTGGCAGATGGCAATTCGCATGCCTGATTTCGCTACGTAACAATAATAGGTAAGACCGTGCTGTTACCAATGGCGGCATGGACCAGTACGGATTAAAAATGTAAGACTATGGTGTCAGTACGGCATTTTTTTGTTACCACTGCTAATACACATAAATCGTAAACTATACAAGCGTAAAAAAAAAAAAACAATGTTGAAATGCGCACAGCAAAACTAGCCAAGATTCAATAAGCCTTTACTATGAAGATTTAGATTAAACGTGCCAGGATTTGAAGTTACAAAACCCAGATCACAGCTCTGACATATCTGCTGTCTGATAGGGATGGGTCGGTAACCAAAATCGAAACCGATTCAAATTTTAGATCAGTTTTTTGATACGGTGTTCAAAAAAATCAAAGATTGGTTCGTTGTTTCATTTTTTTTTAATAGCCTAATTAACATTTTAAATTATAAATGACAGAAAAGCTCCTAGTTATAACAAAAAAATACTAGAGGAAAATGGTGCCACAGCCAGGTCATGGCCAATGACGGTGCTGAAAGTGAAAGCTGGAATGAGTTAGAAGCTAATATAATATTACTATTACAAAAAAAAAACACTAGAAAAACCCTGGGGAGGGGGGGGGGTGCCAAAATGATACTGAAACCGCAGATTTGTGGGCAAGTAAACTGAAACCAAAGTAAAAAAAAAATGAAACCAACCCATCCCTACTGTCACAGCCAACTCTCCTAGGTGTTTATTTATAAATATAATACACACTTCCTAAACCCTATGAAGGCTACGGAGCCGTGACTCCATTATAGACAAAAGAAAATGTTTGTTATTAATGGAGAGGGAATAAACGCTAACCAAAGGCTCAAATAAAAAGCAACATACATAAATCAGAGTAAATTATAAAGGAGTAGGCGAAATAATATCACAAGAGTCGAAATGGTGTAATGAAATATCAAATTTAGTTAAAAAATTTCGAAATGAACAAAATTTGAACAAAATGTGTCCGTACTGGTTTGGACACTTTGCAATGAATGCCATAGTTCGGCTACTGGGGAGCTCTAAGTTATACTTTTCTGAATGTCTTGCCCATTTTGAGCCTCCTGTATTACTATTCTTGCTAATTATCAACTAACGGTTAATAGATTTACTACAACAGTTAGCCAGGCTACGATTAGAATTTTTTGTTAAGCACAAACCGTCGCTCACCTGAGTCGCATCATTAAGTCCAAGCTGCTTGCTTAGGGTCACACGTATTAAGAATGGGAATATAACGTACACAGAATGTTTTGTGGGTCAATTTACCACGTGACTTTTTGTCACGACAGTTGGTTTTCTGAAGAGTGCACCAAAGAGAAATGTAACGATAGAAAAAAACACAAGACTACAGGCAAGTTAGAGATATGTTGCTGGCTGGCAACACCTTGCTACCACTGTTGGAAGAATACAATTTCTAAAATTTGTGTTTGTTCATGCTGCACTGCAGTTCGGAGTAATTATTTATTATAGTGGTAGTGGTTACACAATGCACATACGATAAAATTATTAGGGGCACAATTTGTAATGACTTTGGGTACCTTACTTACGCTCTCATATTTCGAGTACTCGGTACAGTAAAAAAAAAAACACACCTTATGGAAAATGGAAAATATTAAAATAAGAATCAATACAGGCACCATGGAAAAAATACAGGGAGTCCCAAAAGTCCCAGAACAGCCTCACAACTTTTGAAGGGGCTGAAAGAAGATAGTGAAACCCAAGCAATGTAGGTTTGGTTAAAGGATCTACTTTTTTGTACAACCGGCATTACGCCTGCCCCCCTTGGGGAGGCCTCAGGGGTCCCAACTCAGAAATCTCCAATGTAATGGGGGGTAGAGGATTACCGTATTTGAAAGGTCGTCATTAGAAAGTGCCGCAATAATAGCTTCGATACGATAAGCACATCCAATGCATCCCTCTTAATCCCCATGTCTAACTCAGGATAAAAACATCGTAAAGGGACATAGGTGGCACTGGCAGCAAAATGCTTCATTCAATTTAGTTGGATTACATCCACAACGTCTTTTGTGGTTTGAAACCCAGAGTGTAGGCCTTAATCCCCAACCCGGAAACGAGGGGGAGAGGCGGGAAACTGAGCCCCACACTCTGGGTTTCAGACCACAAATGACGCGGGTGTAATGCAACTAAAATGAACGAAGCATTTTGCTGCCACCTACGTCCCTTTACAACGTCTTTAGCTTGAATAAGACATAGGGGAACAGGCGTAATGCCAGTCGTACAAAAAGGTAGATCCTTTAACCAAACCTACATTGCCAGGGTTTCACTATTTTCTGTCAAGCCCTTAAAAAGTTGTGAGGCTGTTCTGGGACTTTTGGGACACCCTGTATAAGGCGTCATGTAAACAACTATACTGACAGTAGCAGCAGTATCGACCCAATCTTAAAAAAAAAGTATGTACCTGGAGTCTTGGGCAGCTCATAATAAGCAGATACCAGTGATAAACAGGCCATCTCTATACTCTGGCTCATCATGGCACAAGACTTCACGTCTGGACATGGCGGCTTGCTAAACATCAAACAGCACTTCGTTGCTTCATGCGAAATCAGCTTAGCAGCTGCAGCTAAAAAAAAAAAAACGAAGCAAAGATATAAAAATTACGAAACGTAATTAACCAACAATGAATGCAACATTGGGATTTACTTTTAATGAAAAGAAACATTTTTGAAACAGGTGAACGATGCTTGACATTTTATTTCATAGATGAAGAACGATCAGTAAATGGAAGAGCAGGGCCTAAAACATGGTCAGTGGGAGTACGGCAACACCGATGTAGGAATTCTAAATAATCCTTGAAGCCTGATGAAGACACCTGTATGAGGTTGAAAATTTGCAAAACAAAGTGTTTGTCTATGTTGTGAAAGTGTGCGGATGTTTTTATTTCATTAATTGTTTAAGTTGTTAAGTTGTTGATTTCACAGTATGAATTACAACGATCTTTTTCGAATCAACGATCCTTTCAGGGGAAGATTCTCCCTTGTTTTTTCGTGTAAAATCTTAATGTTGTATAGTTTTGTACATCAAAATACCACTAGAAATATCACAAGATTATAAATCTCTAGAATCTGCTAGTTTTACTTAAATATAAAAGTTTAACCGAGTTTCGGACGTTAACATCGTATTTGAAATTAGTACTGTGGAGACTGCAGGCCATTATTTTGCCTCAGCACCAAGCAACGCAATTTTCAAACCCGTGATGGTCACCTGAAACGCTCCTCTAACCCACAGCCTAGATTTTGCGAGCTACCAATGGCCGCGGACTAGTTCTCCCGTGAAACAGTGCTAGGGACGCTTGGAACCACTTCGTTTGTGTAAATAGCAAGCTTGAAATTTTCATGTATCTAACTTTTTACCTGGAACTATTCATACCCAGCGGGACACTTGTTTATTTTGGTGTCACGGGCCAACCGATGACATTGCGTAAATAGGGTTCTTCTTCAATACGAGCACTGGTATGTAAACTTTGATCAACTGTGGGATTTTTAATTTTTAATTTAATTACCGTTTAACCAATAGGGATGGGTCTGTAACCGAAATCAAATTTTCGGTTTTTACCGAAATCGAAACCAAAACTGATTCGGATTTTGAGTAGGTTTTTCATACGGTGTTCGAAAAATCAAAGATTGATTTGTTGTTTTTTATTTTTTAATAATTATCATTTTCTACGTATATTTCACAGCAAAGCTCCTGGTCATTTTAAAAGAAAATAGTACAGGAAAATGGTGCTACTGCTAGACCCCATGGTTTACGAAGCTGCTGGAAGTGAAAGCAGGAGCGGGTTAGAAGCTAGTGAAACTACTATTACAACAAAAAAAACTCGAATTATCTTGTTGGGGTGGAGGATGGCAAAAACCGACACCGCAGTTTTGTGGGCACGAAAACCGAAACCGGAACCGAAGTGAAAAAAATGAAACCGACCCAACCCTATTAACCAATATTTCTTGGGGACATTAACCCCATCCTACAAGGGTGATGCAGTGTGATCGTTATGGTTACTGTTCAGACTTCCGTACGACAGTCATGCTGGAAATCCCTTCAAATTTTGTTAACTTGAATCTTGGCAACTAAAATAAACTTGGCAAAAACTTTTACGACTGTGCTTCATTGTTAAAATCTACATGCTCAAAAGTAAAAAAGTGAACGAATTTTATTTTATTTTTAATGCAAGAGTTCTACAACTTAGACGTGTGAGTACTTCTGCACAGCAGTGGTTACCAGAAGATAACTACTAGCAGCAACCAGCAAGACACTCCCTATTGCTGTCAAGTTTTTATTTTGTGGGGTCATCCCCTCATACAGTGTAGGGAAACGCCGCAATAATTAACAATCGTAGAAAGGGAAGCAAGAACTTTCCGAAGCCTGGGTAACACACTTGTACACTTTCTGTAATTTACCCATTCAAAATCCAAAGAATTCAGAAAAAAATTACAGCAACTGAAGCAATACGGGTAATGGGTACATCTGAAAGTTACAATGCATTAAATAAAAGAGGATGACAACAAGGCGAAAGTGGATTACGCCACAATCAAGGGAATCAACCAATGGATTAGATACGTTGTATCTAGAGATCCAAGTTTTTTGTTCACTTCGATTTTACATGCACTTTCAAGAATTAATCGACGTTAACTGCAAATTAAGAATTGGAAGGGTGTATGAGGTACAGGTAGCCAACACGAATGCAAGCTACTAAATTCTTTGCAGCTGTCTCAGAAAGTCGGCTTGTAATGGTTTCAAACACCTTGTTCCATTTCAAAATTTTGATACAAGAACAAATTTGAACCGAAATAACCTGAATGAAAAAAGACAAACCAATCCGCAACAGCATTATCTGACAACCCACCTATTATCACGCTTATTTTCACTAACACACACGAAATAACAAATATTTCGGCGTTATGGCTCAGGTAACTATCATCTTCAGGCTCCACAATAACACAGTTTCACTACTTCGTAACGAATGGTCGTTACGAAGTAGTGAAACTGTGTTGTTGTGGAGCCTGAAGATGATAGTCGCCTGAGCCATAACGCCACCAGGACTGCTGACTATTGAAAATTTGCCGAAATATTTGTTATTTCATGTGTGTTTGTGAAAATAAGCGTGATAATAGGTGAATTTTAAACTTTAAAATGAATTTTCATAGTAGGCAATGTGACATTTTCAAACTATCTGACAACTATAAGGAGTTCCGGCATAGCCAATTTCCAGGAAAACTTTCTGCTGCAGGCAGTGACAATATTGTGTACTAAAAAAGCTGTCTACAGACAATTTGTCTTTTGTGGGTTTACCACCTCATTCAAGATTTTCATGTAACTCCTTAATACTTTTCCTAATGGTCTGGTGCCGCCACCAGTGGAGAGTATAGAGACGGTTAAAATAGATTCTTATTCACACATGGTTTAAAAAATGGACGAAAAAGTAAAATTGTGGATGAAATATGTCTGAAGCAGTCTTTAAGTGTGTCATGTCTATTCTGCAGTCCTTACCGCTTTTCTAAAGTAATAGTAATATTTTGTATTTTTGTTTTTCTCCGGCATAATTAATCCTATTGAGTTTTACATTGCCTGAAGCAAACCAATGTGCGTGTAGCTAAACTGGCTCAATTTTGAACTTACACGTACTAGATATTAAGTTGCAGAAAAAAAATTAGTAAGGGGAAAAATAATGCAGGGCCGTAGGAAAGGTAAGGTGAGCAGGGTACCCCGCCTACCTGGGGGGGGGGGGGGCATGCTGAATTCTTTCACGCGTGCAACCGTGAAAGTTGGTGGTCAAACATGCCACACCGTAACGAAATGAGCCTGTTTGGACTTGGTTTACTGCTCGCTTCACAATTTCCAGATAATTTATTAATCGATTAGTCGGTTTTTTTTTAAATGATCAGATGGGTGAAAGCTGAAATTAAAAGAAAAAGGTTTGTATCCGAAAAATGCTAATACCGGTACTGAAAAAAAAAAAACTGAAAAAAAACATTTTGATTCCGTTGGAATTAGCTATTTTGAAGTGATATTTTCAGTTTGTCATACAGCGAAATAGATTATTCTCATATCTTTACTACCTTGAGGTTTTTTTAACCAGTTGACAAGCCAAAAATTATCATGATATCGCTTTTGTTCGATATAAAACTCGCTTTTTTTTACGTTAATGTACGTCGTCAACCACTTCAATTGCCTGGTACATGTCTTAGTTAGTATTTAGTTATGTAAGCATAATATCATTCGTGAATTTTTGTTTTATTTTCTTGAAATGGAATAGTCAGTCGGGGAGAGGGGGGGGACCTCAGTTGGTATCGGCATGGGCCCCAAGTGGGCTAGCTACAGCCCCCAGAAATTATGTACCCAGGTATTCAAACTAGGATATCGCAAAGGAAAGTAGGTTCTGCAAAAACGTCC
>JAHWFP010137598.1:115401-167831 GCA_023313725.1 Lithobius niger | reverse complement strand
GGAAGAACTACTACACTTCTAAAATCAAATGTCCCACATGATAGGCACTTGAGGGGACTGGAATCCCTGGCGATCCAGCAACATGTTAAAAATGACGCCGTTTTGATGAACACTCAAGGCCCATCCAATCCGGGAATTCGTTTCCTCCTTAGAGACGAGTTTTCCAGGCGACTCACGAAGCAGTGGATGAACCAGCACGAAAAATATAGGAGGCCACGCCATGCACGTGCGCAGATTTCGAACGCTGAATTCCACGGTGGCGATGTAGTTGACAAAAGTTTAAGTTGTGTAGGTTAGGCCTGATGAAGACAGACGTCGTCGGTCTGTTGAAAATTTGCAAGAATACTGGTACAGTATTTTTATTCTGAAATTGTGCGTAACAATCTGTTTTCAACAATCAATTATCAAGAATGACGAACTTTCAGAGTAGAAGCCGTTATGGAATTTTCAAATACACTTTACGAAAATATTCACCTTCTGTTGCAGTACATGAAACGATCGTCCTCTGGTCAGTTTCCATTACAGCGTTGTTTACGGCTTCCGAAAACCTTTTAAGTTTTTAAAACCGTAGAAGTAGTTTAAAGTTGTTTTATTTCCTAATTTATATTCGCTAACGTTGAAAGCAATCCGTTTACGGCCGCCATCGTGTTCCCACTCCCAGCCGGCTGTGACCTTGACTCGCTTCGCGTGACGTCACTTGTGACTGGCCCCCGCCGCGATGAGTGATCAAGTGCCAACCGCGAATTCCCAGCTTTCCAACGCGACCAAGATGGCGGCCGTTTGTTGCGTTGTAGAGTTACGACAGCTTGAACCAAGGTCTAGTTTTAGCAAACAAACGCAATTTCATGTCAATTTTGACGACACGGCCAACAAAAACATCAATTGAGGTAATTAAAAGATGATATTAAATCAAATAAATACGCGTGCCAAAGTACCTAATTCAGTCGGAATTACAGCTCTGTTGTATGCAATGGCAGTTTTTCTTTGCAAACGGGGCTTTGAATCGAGAGTGTGTCGGGAGTTTTAGAAACGGTTTTGAAGTGACGATAAAGAACATTTTGCCGTAGTAAAAATTTTCAGCCGGCTAAAAATGGTTTCTTTTTGCTTAAAACATACTTAACCTGGTAATTTTAGCATTCTATTCCTTGAATGTGATCTTTCCCTGGAGGCTTCTTCCGGTATGTAGACGCCTTGACGAAAAAAGCTAACGAAGTTGGGAGAGAGAGGTCTAGACTGATTGGGGATGTTAGGGTCAGAACTTTAGGTTTGGGACTGAAAGAAAGGAGCCTACTTTGGGCCTAACCAGGGAAGCTACCCTAACTAAGGGTTCAGTAAAAACAGGCCTACTAAAGGCTTAGTAGCCCGAAATTCCCCTAACCAGAAGCGCCTAGCAGGGGTCGAGGAGGACCAGCCGGGTGGCTGGCCCGAAGGCTTTCTGATTTTCCGTGGTCGGGCCGCTGCTTTTATGCGGTTTGGTTACCCCTGACAACCGCGAAGTAGCAAGGGTATTATGGGAAATGGAATTTTCTCGAAGGTTCCAGAGGCAGGAACCGGAAATACAATAACAAGGCATTGATAATTTAACCTATGACAGATTAAACAGATAAAGACTTAATTGGCCATTAGCCCCACTAAACATTGACAACATACAAGATTTGCAACATATTCCCAAACCCACAAGAATCTGAAACGCTGCTGCTTGCAAATCTTGTAACATTGAAAGAGTACATATATTTTTACACTCTAACCATGTTTAATCTTTATTGAAAAGATGTCTGTAAAGCTGCAAATAAATGATCTGTATTAACAGCACAAAGAAACACTTTCTTGTTTCACTAATGAACGTGAAGGATGACTGTAATTCTTAAACAACTGGAGGTTTAAAGAACACATAAAGGCGACCCTGGAACCGATGTCCAAAGGTCATGATCGATAATTCTAACTTCACCCTGACATAAGTGAAAGTTAGCCTGCGTCTGGAGACGACTTGGTGCGCCTACGCTGGCGACTTGGAACCCCAATCCCAACCGGTGTGGAATTGGGCTACAACTACGTTTGTAGCCGATGGATATGAACTAGAAAAAGTTTGCTCATGCGAGCCAAACTACCCTTGGAATCACAACAAGAAATTGCTCTTATATGAGCCGATCAGAAAACCTCTATGAGCATAGACAGACAGAAATGGCTTCCTGAGCCCGAACAAATCCTCTATAACTAGAGCAAAAGCGAAAAACAAACGACATACTGCTGAACGTTGCCACTAAAGGCAAGACCAACTTGCGGCACTTGCCACTGAATGGGCAAAAAAGAAGACTACAGACACTTGCCACTGAATGGGCAAACGTGCACCGAATACTTCCAATGAAAAAGTAAAGACAGAACTAACTGATGCTTGCCACTGAGTGGGCAAAAGAGTGCAGCTGGAATATGGCTAACAGACCTACTGAATATAATCGGAATTCATTAAGTTGGGGGTTTTGCAAACGGCCGAAAGAATTAAGTTGATTATGGGAAAAAAACCCCTTTGGGGAAAAAAACCTTCGAAGACAAGAAATTGCTTCTTACGAGCAAACATTAAAAGGAATTGCGAATTGGTTTTATAACCAAACTTTCAAAGTAGAAATTTTGCTTCTATGAGCAATCGTGCTTTAAATAAAGCGAAAATTGTTTTTACAAACATCCTGAGAGAAAATTGCTTCCATGGCAGAAACGAAACTTGAAATTAACTCTTGAGTCGAAAAAATTTAGGCCTATTTTTTAGGTTTAAATTAGGCTTAACGTTCTAAACCCTAAAAACGGGTTCATACGACCCTTCTCCATGCCCCTACCAAATTTGGACATGATCCGAGCACGTTAGGCTTAACGAGTAGAATAAGCCTAACGAAAAGTCAAAAACTTGAAAAATAAGGCCCAGGCTTAACCAAAAGGTTTACCCACGTTTTACCTTTTTTTCCCGAGGGAAAAGAAAAAAAAACTCCTAAAAGGGTCAAAAAGTTCCCAGACTAGAATCTTCAATCTAAAGGACCCCTAACCCATTCCCGGGTTTCGGCACCATGACGAAAAAAGCTAACGAAGTTGGGAGAGAGAGGTCTAGACTGATTGGGGATGTTAGGGTCAGAACTTTAGGTTTGGGACTGAAAGAAAGGAGCCTACTTTGGGCCTAACCAGGGAAGCTACCCTAACTAAGGGTTCAGTAAAAACAGGCCTACTAAAGGCTTAGTAGCCCGAAATTCCCCTAACCAGAAGCGCCTAGCAGGGGTCGAGGAGGACCAGCCGGGTGGCTGGCCCGAAGGCTTTCTGATTTTCCGTGGTCGGGCCGCTGCTTTTATGCGGTTTGGTTACCCCTGACAACCGCGAAGTAGCAAGGGTATTATGGGAAATGGAATTTTCTCGAAGGTTCCAGAGGCAGGAACCGGAAATACAATAACAAGGCATTGATAATTTAACCTATGACAGATTAAACAGATAAAGACTTAATTGGCCATTAGCCCCACTAAACATTGACAACATACAAGATTTGCAACACGCCTGCTTGCATATCCCACCGCGCATGCACGGCGCGGTCCTCCCTTATAAAAGCGACAGCGCACACGCTATCGGCATTCATTTTTACTCTCAATGTGTCAGGCCGTGACTCGAGAGAGGAGGCAGGGCGGGAGTTAGGTTAAGTATGTTTTAGGCAAAAAGAAACCATTTTTAGCCGGCCAGACTGGGGGCCAGCAAATTGTTCTTTCTTTATTGCCAAAACAACTTAACCTGCTAATTTTAGCATTACCAGTTGACCTTGTCAAAGCTGGTGGCAGGCACCGCCTGTACGAGCGCCCCAGGATGCAAGCAGGCTGTCACCCAAAAAGTTGGTGAAAACTTCGCACTTTGTTCAGAACCGGCGATGAAACTCGAAGTTTGGTCTCATGCCCTCTTCTCCGGTTGGCTTGCTTCCATCATGAATGGGTAGCTTCCATCGTGGTAGGCTTGCTTCTGCTTCGTTCTGAGTGCTTGACTACTGTACAGGCTGGGACGATGGGTTACAGCCGGTGTAGTCTTGTTTTCTTTTCGACCTTTTCGTCTGGTTGTGCGAGGCGGGTCGATGGATTCCCTCAAAATGCTGGTGTGCGAAATACTTTAGTCGGAGGACCTTGTTGTGGGTTGACTTTGTGGGGCTTACCCTGATTGTAAGAGTTACTGTGTTGGTCATTCAACTCCTGTGTGGTTCCCCTGCTGTGAGGATTCCGTTCGAGTGTGAGACAGAGGACAAGAAGATGATCATTTCACCTTGTCTGTTTTTTTTTTTTTTTTAAATTGAGGATGTGGAGAGAGTTGTCTTGTGAAAGCTTGTGTTGGACGTGCGGTGGATGGGCCTGATCTCTTACGGACGCGTGGTGGCGTGGTGGGCCGGGGAGTTGCGAGCGATACAAGGCCAGAGAGTCGTTCGGCTGGAGGAAAGCGATGCACAGCCGTCAGACGGGCGTGCGACGCGGTGTAGTCGGGCAAAAGGGCGGGCATGACCGGACCCGTTCGTGTGAGGGTTGTGTGGGAAGGCTTAAACGTTGGAAGCCGAACGTAAGCCACGGTTAAGGAAGTGGTGGCCGCAAGTTGGGACAGTAGGTAAGACAAATGACACAAGCGGACGTGGAGTGCGTCAAACGGGACGAAGGACGATGGTTGGATGGTCGGAATCTGAATGAAAGATGACGGGCGCTAAGCACCAGCAGGCGGCAGGGCCATCAGCAGTGCAACGACGTGTCGTGGGTGCGGGAGCTCCTCGTGTAGCCAGTGTATAGCCGGCCTACAAGGCGGCTGTTGACGTGAGAGTTTGACAGGCCCGTCGCCTGATGACGCAAACGACGTGGTGTGCACCGAGCAGGACGACAGAGGGATGGTTGGACGACCGGGATAGGTGTAGCGGGGCGGTAAACGCCGGTTAGAGACTGCCGAGGGTTGAATTCGGTGGAGCAAAGGCTTCCTGATATGGCGGGAGGCCGGACACCAGGAACACGGTGTGCTGGGTGAGTGGTGATGATGACGCTGAGAAACTTGAGCAGGATGTCGCCTGGGAAGATGGGGGCGGGGGGTCCGAGCGGGGCTGATCTAGAGCTGTCGGAATGACGTGGACGTCGAGAGTCAGTAGTTGATGCCAGACCCGGGCGACAAGGTGATGTCGGTCGTGTGACAGGGTGCAAGCCTACTAAAGGGTTGTCGTCTGAGAAAAGATTCGGAATCATCAGCAGACGTGCGGGTTGAGGTGGTCCGACGCGAGGAAGACATGGCGTCGACGGGACACGGCGGACGACGGGTGGTTGTTGTCGGCGACAGACTTGGGATGACAGTCGAAGAGACACCGTGCATGAAACGGCAGGCAACGAGCGTAAGGCCGAGCGAAGGAATGACAGGAGAATTGGACGGACGAAGTACCGTCAGGACCGTCTTACCGCGAAGAGGGCCGCACGAGTGCGGGAAAAAAATGTCGTATCGGGTGTGGAACGTACTCGGGAAACGACGGGAGGGAGCCAAGACGACTTCGTTTCCCTTGGTGAGATTTTAGGTCGGGCTTTAGGCGGACGAAGCAGCCGTCATCGATGGTGGCTGCGGCAAGGAGACGGCAAGCTCAGGCAGTTTTCATTCTTAAGGTAGCATTGTCGAGACAATAATGCAAAAGATTCGACAGGTATTGTATCTATGCAGCATAAAGAAAGCAGTTCGGTACGGTTTCTTCGAAGGTCTTCAGAGGTGGTCCGGGCGGCAGAGACGAGTCGTTGGGCTTGTCGTCCGGAGATGAATTCTGCTTCCCTCCGTTGGGGGGGGGGGGGGGGCAAGTGTCGTCGTAGACGATGTGTCTTGGTTTCCGCTTGAGACGTGAGGCGGTCATGAGTGAGACAAGCAGCAAGCGATGTCAATGGTTCCTGGTGTGACACACACCTCAAAACACGAGCTTAGTCATGAATAAGGCGGACATCGGTGTGAACAGCAACTGTAGACTTCATTTACGTTTGAAACGTGGGGTGAGCCATGGTCGAACCAGCAGCAAGAGATGTCTTTCGTCTTGGTTCTTCACTCAGGACGTGGATTTTTTTTTTTTAAATAGCCACGCTGAGACGAGCAGCTGTATGGACAGCAGCCGGTGACTTGAATTTCACATGAGACACGGGATTAGCCCTGGACGAGACAAGTAGTAGGAAATGTACATGGCATTTGACCTGACTCTTTCACTCAAAGCTAGGTTTCAGGCCACGAATGAGACGAGCAGCAGTGGACAGCGACTGTTGTCTCGATTTTCGCTCGAGACGTGGGGCCAGTCACGGTTAAGACGAGCAGCAGGAGGTGCAAACGGCTTCAGTCTTGGTTCACTCGAAACGTGGGTTCTAGCCACGAGTGAGACGAGCAGCAGTGGACAGCAACAGGCGAATTGATTTTCACTCGAGACGTGGGGTCAGCCACGGTGGAGATAAGCAGCAAGAGGTGCGAACGGCTTTCGTCTTGGTTCACTCAGACGTGGGGTTTAGCCACGAGTGAGACGAGCAGCAGTAGACAGCAACAGGTGACTTGATTTCACTCGAGACGTGGGGTTGAGTTGCGAACGGCTTCCGTCTTCGTTCAATCAGACGTGGGTTTTAGCCACGAGTGAGACGAGCAGCAGTAGACAGCAACAGGTGACTTGATTTTCACTCGAGACGTGGGGTTAGTCACGGTCAAGACAAGCAGCAAGAAGTGCAAACGGTTTCTGTCTTGGTTCACTCAGACGTGGGTTCTAGCCACGAGTGAGACGAGCAGTAGTAGACAGCAATAGGTGACTTGATTTTCACTCGAGACGTGGGGTTAGCCACGGTCGAGACAAGCAGCGGAGAACAGGAACAGTGTTGGCTCTTCACTCGAACGAGGCCTTGAGTCTTGATCCCGTCGTTAGAAAACTAGAACGTGATGACATCGTACAACTAAAACTCAGTAGCAAAAACAACCGTTTCTGGAAATAATCGTAACCGAAACGGGTTGCTTGCGACATGTCACATCGGGAATTTGGAGCGGGATGCGGCCGGGAGGGCCAGAGCTCCGTCGAGGCGTATGGCGGGCGGCGATGAGCCGCGCGTTCACCGAGCAACAGAGACGTGTCGTCGGTTGTGTCATCCGGGAAAAGAAAACACTTCTGGCCGGAAGAGATGTATGGCAGGCGGTGGTGAGCTGCGCGTTTTTCCAGCGACAGAGTGTCGTTGCTTGACCCAGGAGGCAGCGGGGCTTGGTGTCTGTCTCGTGAGGTGAGTCCAAGGCCTGTCGTCAGGCCACGGTGGATGACAGGGGCGTCCGGCACCTTGGTGGGCTTGAACAGGAAGCAGTCCAGGACAGTCTGCTCGACAGTCTTTAAAAGAGCTGCGAGCGACAGGGTAGTTTCATCTGGGGTGTCGTCTGGGAACCTGATGCACTTCTCGGCAACAGGGGCGGGCGACAGAGGGCGACGACGGGGCGTCGGACGAACGTCTAACTGGAAAATCGTCTAATGGGATAATTGTCTAAAATCTGCCTAAATAAAAAATCTGGAAAACCATCTAAACGGAATATCGTATAATGGATAATTGTATAATGGATAAACGTCTAACTGGATTAACGTCTAACTGCGGTTTCTGATGTTATATGTATAGCCGCAACGAGCGTGGCAGCGCGAGCGAGGCAGGGATATTAGATGATTTTCCATTATACCAATATCCTGTTAAGATGATATTCCGTTATACTGTTTTCCGTTATACGTTCTTCCAATTATGCGATTTTCCAGTTAGACGATTATCCCTCGCCCGCGCGACGACAGTGTGTCGTCCGACTTGCGCTTGGGTGCCGTAGCCGGGCGGGTAGAAGAGTCATGCCTGTGCCCTTCGTGGCATGATGTGGACGCAACGCAGTCCTGGGTACGGTCTTGCGTACCGATGATGTGCAGGAAGGAAGCGGCATCGGGTTTACTTGGCGGTGACGGACAGTGTCGTATACGATTTCCCGTACGACACTGCAGCTGATGCCGAGGCCTTCCCAGGAGGAATTGGACGACAGGTCGAGCGGTGAGTTCCGGTGCGGAGAAGAGTGTCGCACGGCGGAGGTTACGCTTGGCGGCCCGGTAGACGTCTTTGGCGACTTGAATGTCGTGCCGGAGGGACGACAGGTCCAGAGGGGCGGGAGGCGGCGTGCGCTGGCCCGGGAGGTGTGGAGAGACGGGCGAAGGAGCTTTCGTAGCGGCGGCCATCTTCGGCGAGGAATCCAATTTTCCAAACGACAGTAGGGGAACCGGGGAGCGAGGTGGCGTGGAGACACCTCTGGAGGAAAATGAATGCCGATAGCGTGTGCGCTGTCGCTTTTATAAGGGAGGACCGCGCCACGCATGCGCGGTGGGATATGCAAGCAGGCGTCTACGCACAGGAAGAAGCCTCAAGAGAACATCACATTCGAGGAATGTAATGCTAAAATTACCAGGTTAAGTTGTTTTGGCAATAAAGAAAACATGGTTTGGATGCCAAGGGGTTAAATTCAAAAAGTAAGATGGTTTAATGACGACATCAAAAACTGGCAAGAAATAATAGCATGATAAACCAAAGATTATTCCATGTTGAAGAGTCGAGCAGTTTTGTTCATAAAATGAAAATATAAATAAATACAGCTTTTTTTAATGTTGGTTTCATTCCTTTGTTTTTTGCTTTCTGTCGTTGTTATACTGTGCGCAATATAAAACAGAACGAAAATTTTAAAAAGCTGTAAATAAAAGACCTATTGTGATTTTGATATTTTTTTAATGCAACCCAAAATTCAATAATTTTAATCTAAAATAAATGCATGGACTACATACTGGTTTCACAAATATTGAAAAATTTTGCTAATTATTTTCAAAATGAAGCAGTAGGCTAATCAATAAGAAATCCTTCAACTAGAAAAATGTTTTCTGACTGATTAACCTAATGAATGCTTTGTTTGACTGTTTAAAAAATTTTGCAGAATTTAGCAACATTGCAAAAATAGTTCTGTAGCCTAAATGCAATTATACTATACTGGTACTCATAATAGCGTAAGACTTCTACGTGTTTAATTTAAGAAAATAATGTGAGATCGGCGCATCATTTTCCTTCTTACCGCCATACTAATTTGGCGCCGTTACTTTAATTGCTACTGGCGCCATCGCGTGAGCGGAACTGGCGGAGTCCCCGGCAATAGCATTGCAGACAGCGTATATTGCCAAACCATTGTGGAATTAATCTTGGTTGCACTAAAAAACCGCTACTCAACAGTCTTGGCTTCCATAAAGTCAGCAATCAACTAACATATTCTGTTCCAGCAATCACCATTCTTTTGGGGATTTTAAGATTTATTTGGTGCAGATTACTCTCACAAACAAAGAGTCACTAGTAAGGTGGTCCATTAAAAACGTGTGAAACTGCTGCTTTTGTTGGGCTACTAAACGTTAGGCCTATTGGTCACCGATCTACAACGATGTAAACTCTTTTTTAAATTAATTTTCTGTTCCAAAACCTCTTCGGTACTCTCTTAATACTGCAGTATTTTTTAAACCAACGATGCTTTTTCGATACCTTCGACACTAGCGAAAAAATCAATACCCAGTTTTGAATTTCGATACCACTACCGATACCAATAAAGTATCGGTATCAGTATCGAAATTCGATAGTATCGCACACCCCTGCGAGCTACAGCCCAGGGATTTTTTTTTAGTTTCCAGGTAAAACCACAAGGTCCAGATCGGACACTGTACAAGCTCTCCTCTCGAGGATTATACCACCGAGCCGAGAACGCTGACGATCACTGGGCTCGACTGAACTACTTCCGCACGCGGTGGGACCAAGAGGGTGACAGTAGAGCAGTCCTCCGTGAAGTGGATAAGAGTGTTCTCCCAGGAGCCCAGCCAAAGTCACCAGGAAAAACGCTATCATTGTTTTAAAAACGAACTGCTGCATCATTCTAAAATTGGCCTGTTGAAATCCGACTCATGTATGATCTCTGCCTCAACCATATCAACCCTTTAAGAGTCGAACGAAGGGCCTTGCAAATTTCAGATCGAACATTGAGTTCTGCCATACGGATCACGATTGCCATCGCTCTGTTCCCCATCCGGCAGTGTGGTCACAAATCTAAACCTTGAAGGTTGTAATAACAATAAAAAAAATATTCTGCTTCATTTAATAGAAAATGAACACCATGTCTGGACAATTATACTGAACAAATGATTTAACTGTAAATGTCTAAGCTGAATGTTCTTTCCTGATCTGAAGAACCTCGGCACAGCCTCCAACACAATGGGTGTGACCATGGGACATTTGGGACAACTTTATTTGCCCAATCTCATTATTCACACTGGAAGTTGCCTGGTAGGCCACAATTACCGCAAACTAAAGTACTTCTAGTTGTCGTCCTCCCCGAGAGTGCCACCGACGTGGTGAAAGCCACATTTAAAGGATCCTCCAGAAGACATTGCGACATGTTTCTAATAGGGTTGTATCATTAAACCATGTAAACGAAGGTGAAACGTTTTAACTTTTTGGGTTTCCGTTTATTACTAAACGTTGGGGAAAAAACTAATCGGGTGGCTTTTTTTTCTTACAAAAAATATCACAAAGAATATTTAAACTGAATAAAAAATAAGTAAATAAACAAATAAAGTTTATTTCCTAACTTATTAATTCAAAATCAAACCACCTCACAAACAAATGATTGGCTGAGTGGACTGCGTCTCGGAATGGACTGACTCGTTTAAGTGACGATTGTCAGATTTTGTTTAAAAAAATTTTGGTTACCAACTCATTTTATTTTATCAGGCAGTTCTTAACGTAGCGTTTATTATTATTTCGTTTTCCACTGGAATTTTCCGGCGAGACCTTCCTTGAGCTTCCAGTTTTAATATGCCGACGGGAATTGCACTTCTACACTAAACAACCGCAGTCATTGCGATAGCTGATAACATCAACGCTTGCAAGAGCAAATGAGAGACCGCTTTGCGCCCAACCAATAGTGCGCTGTCTTGCGAAGCTTAGTTAGGCCAGGCTTGTTCTTTGCATGAAAAGATTACAAAAGAAAATTTGCGTACGGAAATAATGTGGTTAACCTATAATCACATATATTAGGAAACTTTTACTGTTTAGTTTTTTCTTACGGCAAGACATTTTGGGGCCGGTAACAACGATCCTTTCATGATAGAATAGGGCTATCGTTTACGCTACGTGGTACGCATGTGTCCGCGGAGATCGACCGAGTTAGTTAGTTTTTTTTAAAAATAAAAACAGGCGTATGGTCATAATTGAAAGTATGCAACCTATTTAGTTTTTTTTTCCCTGGCAAAATGTTTGGGGGACGGCAATAACGAGCTTCACACGTGACGGAATAAGCCTAATCGTTTATGCTATGTGGTGCATCTGCCTACAGAGATCAACCAAAGTTAGTTATTCAGTTTTTAAATACGTAATTTTTTTTTAATTCCTTATTTTAATTCAACGAAGTAGATTCTGTTCAACAGTCAGATTAGGCCCAAATCTAAAGGGGAGATTGTTAGGAAATTGGCACAGACGTATCAACATTTACAGATCGGGCCGATACTATTGATATCTAGAACAGCATTTAGATTTGAATAAACTTGTAATGCACTTATTTAACTAATAACTATGCATGTAAATAAAACCCTGTTAATGCTTAAAAGATTTTTCTTTTATTAATTAACATTATTATTTTTAAGTACTGTACGGTTTAAGGTATCTGTTTATACCAATACGCCTAAATGCGTAACTAGCGTTTTTTATTCTTGACTGCAAATGGTTTAGGATTTTTTTTTGTATTTATTTATTTATTGTTTATTTAAAATTCAAAACAGACTACGCTGTGTTGATTTTTTTACTGGTTCATATAATAGTTTGCAACAATTTGTTTGGATGTCAACAGTTTTAGCCCCACCCCCCGGTTTGGTTTTTCGTTTCATAAAAAGTTATGGTTTTTACAACTCTAGTTTCTAATGAGTAAGGCACGTAAGGTAGTAAGACAGTAAGGTAAGGTAGTAAGACTCTTACAACCCCCCCACCAACGCATTCCAATATGAAATTTCTCATGCCTGGTCTGAGAACCAACGTGACGTTGAGGCCGTGTTTCACCTGCTCGCAATGGACTCAAAACCAAATCAGGCCATGACTCCAGAGCACACTTCATTTGGAATCTTGCCCAACCTATTCCGAAGGAGAGAAAATTCGTGTAACCGGAGCTCTGAAAGTGTTATGTACAATTTTTTATGTACAATTAAGTTCATTACGTCTCACAAATAGAAGAACAACGTCGAAGATTTTAACAGATTGGATTGGTTACTGGTAAAATATGATAATTTTGCCGCTCGATCCGATCTGATCGGCATTGATTGGATCGGTACAGCCTTACTTTTGACAAATGTATGAATCTTTGTGAACAGAGTTGTTTTAAATTGACATTAAAGGTTGAATAGTTTGGTGTTCGGCTCGTTTAAGGGTTTTGTTTGGTTCGGTTGAAAAACTGGTGTTCAGTACGGACATACTTTCAACAACAAAACCATTTTGTCAAATTTCCATGTAATTAATGTGACAAGTTAAGACAACACAGCTCAAACAAGTTACTGGTGCAGAGCATTACTTGTAAATTCCTAGTGCTCTGCTAGTACGACCTACTGTATTTACCCTCACCATAATTGTCTTCCAGGATGCTAAGATCTTCTTGTTTGAATTTCATTTCCTCAATTTTCTCGGAGAAGAATTCATTTTGTAGCTGTAAGTTTTCAACAGCAGCTCCTTTCACATGAAGTTCAGCGTTAGCCGCATCCAAGTTTTCTTTAGTACGAACTAGCTCATCCAATAATTCTTCTCGTTCATGAGCTATTCCTTTCAACACCTGAATCTGTTAAAAAAGAAACTATGCTTAGCACTAGAAGAATACATTCTATCATATTTAGGTGAAAACGGAAGCGCTCAGCCAACGCAAACATTTATACAAATATCGGATGACAGTTTTAGTAAAACTTACGGTGCATAAGTTTGCCACAAACTGACAGATTTTAAAGTTCTAATACACAATTCAAAATGAACTATCGAATGGTGCTATTTTATCCCCTTGGAAGTAATGTTCATTTTCACAGCCAAGACACTAATGGACATTGGCTCACCCTCATACCTACTTGTGTGCTGTGTTGTGGTTGACTTTTGTTGGCGCCAAAATCGTTGTGTAACAGCAAAGACTTTCAGGTTTTGCGCCAAACCCATGAGCGGACGTGCAGGAGAACGTGGACAAGTAGTGTTGGCCACGATTGGTAAAAACTTGGTAACCAAGAACTGGATTGGTTAACAAACTCAAGAGCTGATTGGTTGTCCGGTGGAGCTCTGTATCCAACCGGAGCATATAAAAGTCAAGGAATTCAGAGCCCGGTGTTCTATTCTCGTTGATTCTTGTGTTGAGAATGTACAAATTAATGTAACCCAAATCTTGTCAAGATTATTCCGCATTAAATAAGGTTTAACTACTTCAAGTTAGGCTTCTACATTGAACACACGTTACAGTTGGTGGCAGCAGACCTAGGCCGAACTACGAAGCCTAGCAGTTTCACCGGAGATCGATCACGGAATTGCTGGAAGAGCAGACGTCAAGCCGGGAAAAAGTTGGTCAACGACGGCAAGCGAAGGACTACAACCGTGTGCAGATTGAACGGCAGGGACGAAGCTCAAGCCAGACGTGGATGGCAATAAAGAAATCGTGGGAAAAAAATAAAATCTCGAAAAAAAAATTGCCAGAAGTTGCTGAAGTCAAGCCAGGAAAGTTGGTAGACGACGGCGAGCGAGGAACTGCAAACCGAACCGCGATTCAACGACGGTGACAAAGCTCAAGAAGGAGGCAACAAGGCAACGTGGTGGCAAAAATAATTGCATCCCACGGCGATCAGGTTGGAAGATCGGCTGAAATTGTGGACTTACATCACGCAAAAACATCTCCAGAATCCAGATTGGAGGTTTTTACAAGAAAATCACCGAAGTGGCAGCGCGGAAACTCGAAAAACTTCAGGGCCACTGGAAGATAAACGACGATGAACACGCTTCAGATGGAACCGGAAGTGGAAGTGCCTGGGAGAAGAACTTGACATGCAACAACTGAGAGTCCAGGAAGGAGTCGTCGATTGTCAAGCAAGTCGTATACACGTTGATTGTAATATTGTGGCGAATTTTTTTAAATTAACGTTAAACTTGCGAACTTGTTTTGAAAATGTTTGAAAACGGGGAATTAGAACCCTTTTGGCTGAAGAGTATCAGTTAAATGTGAAAACTAGAAGAGCAATTATTAAAGTTTTGCAGGTTAAAATTGCAGATGGATCTTTAGTTGAAAATGAAGTTGACAGCGATTTCCTTGATTTCCAAGCCGAAGTAAATCAGCAGAAAGAGCAGACTGCTCGAGATAAGGAAGCTAATGCTGTTAGTGTTAACAAAGAAAGATTAAGGCAAGAGTATGAACGGGAAACGCAGAAAATTCACAAAGAGCTTGAATTAAAAATGCTGCTAGAAAAAGAGAAAAAAGGACATTTTGCCGGCCCCCAGCCAGGCCGGCTAAAAATGGTTTCTTTGTGCCTAAAACATACTTAACCTGATAATTTAGCATTACATTCCTCGAATATGATGTTCCCCTAGAGGTTTCTTCTTTTGTGCAGCAACCTGCTTGCATACCTCTGCTGCGCATGCGCGCGGCAGTCCTCCCTTATAAAAGCGACAGCGTGTACGCTATCGGCATTCATTTTACTCTCAATATGTCAGGCGGTGACTCGAGAGGGGAGGCAGGGCGGGAGTAGGTTAAGTATGTTTTAGGCAAAGAAACCATTTTTAGCCCGCCTGGCTGGGGGCCGGCAAAATGTTCTTTCTTTGTTGCCAAAACATCTTAACCTGATAATTTAGCATTATCAGTAGACCTCGTCTAAATTGGTGGTGGGCACCGCCATGACGGGCACCCCGGGATGCAAGCAGGCTGTTCCCAAAAATGTTGTTGAAAACTTCGCAGTTTGTTCAGAACAGGTAATGAACCTCGAAGTTGGTCACTATCCCTCTTTACTGGTTAGCTTGTTTCCATGATGAATGCTTAGCTACTATCGTGGTTGGCTTGCTTCTGCTTCGTTCTGAGTGCTTAAGGGGAATTGACTACTGTACAGGTAGCGACAACAGATCGCAGCCGGTGTAGTCAGTTTACATACGGGACCTTTACGTCAGGTTGTGTGAGGTGGAGGTCGATGAATTCCTTCAAGATACTGGTGTCAGGATTGCTTCGATCGGAAGGCACTGTTGGCGGATGGTGATGTGGAGATTGTCCTGAATGTTATAAGTTACCAAGAGTCAATAAGTTTGTGTGTGGTTTCATACGTTAGTGAGGAGGAGAAGTTGGTTTCTTCCATCTCGTCAGTTTATTTTATTTTTTATTTTTTTTTTAATTGGACAATGGAAGGACTCGGGTGGTTGTTCTACGTTTAGTAGTCAGTCATTTTAACTCAGTCTAGCGGGGTAAGCAGAGTTGCGGAGATCTTCGAAAACTTTGAAGAAAACCCTGTGTTGGTTTAAGTTGGGGCGTTGAGTTTTCCTCGGAGCCAGTTGGTTGAAGGGATAGGATGAGTGAAGGGCACTGTCGGCAGAAGGGCTTGTTTTATGAAAGATAGAATTTCTCTGTTGAGTTTCAGCCAGGCTGGGAAGAAGAGGCGAAGTCTTGCGCCGACTGGAAGGTAAGAGAGGCAGGAGGCGTCGTGGTTTCAATGAGAGGAGCTCCTGCCCCTTGGTGACGGTCAGCGGCTGCGGTGGACAGGAGTTGCGTCTCGCTCCTGTTGGTTACGTTGGCCGGAGTGGGAGCGAGGGAGATCGGGCCGAAGGGGCTGTTGGTTTCTCGGCTGAAAGTAGGAGTTAACTTTCTGATGGTTTTTAAGCTGGGAAGAAGAGGCGAAATCTAGCGTCGGCTGGAAGGCAGGAGAGGAGCTGCGGCGGTCAGAAGTCTCGGCTCGGTCCAGCTGGTTTCGTTGGTCGGAGCGGGAGCGAGGGGGATTGGACCGAAAGGGCTGATGGTTCCACGGCTGAAAGTAGGAGTTAATTTTCGGACGGATTGGCGGCGCGGTGCAGAGGGGCAGGGGCTGAGCCATGGCGTTCGAGGGACTAGTGCAGGACCACATCGGGGCAGGGCGGCAGCTGTCAGATCAAATAAACCCCGATGAAGGAGGCCCACAGTAGGGACCGGTGAG
The DNA here is from genome assembly GCA_023313725.1 of Lithobius niger. Classification (NCBI taxonomy): domain Eukaryota; kingdom Metazoa; phylum Arthropoda; class Chilopoda; order Lithobiomorpha; family Lithobiidae; genus Lithobius; species Lithobius niger. Next base: position 151,603 of record JAHWFP010137598.1, on the reverse strand, counting down.
AATGGATGGCGTTCCGGCAAGCATGAAGGAAAGCCGCACAGATCATGGATGGGAAGTGGCACAATGCAGTGTAGCCGGTGGTCACCTGGCATGGGCAGGCTGTCTAGGTGGGGGGGCAGATGAAAGACAGGAGACAGGAAAAGGACAAACCGTCTGCGGGACCAATTCGATTGGTTAGTGGATAACGAAAGACGAGAGGACAGGTGGAGAGAGGAGCTCCCAGATGAGCGGGCTTTCATCTTGTTCAGGACGGCATCATAACATAACCGGAAGGCGGATGAAAGATGTGGAGCGGGGACGAGGCTTTCTGCTTAAAGGGCTTCCAACATGGACCGGGATGGCCTCTTGACCATCAGGCAGACGGGAGACATCGGAGCAGGCCGAGCGGGGGGGCGGGGGCTTGGTTGACCTTCATCACGGTGGAGGGCAGCAGCACTTGGGTGAAAGACGAGCGAGTGCGTAGAGTGAGGAACGGTGGCTTTGCAGATCGTCTCTATAGTGGAAAACGGCAGCACCCGTGCGAGCGGGCGAAAGACGAGTGAGGTGCGTGGGGTGAAGAACGATGGTTTGGCAGATCTTCACCACAGTGCAAAACGGCAATACGCGAGCAAGCCGGGTGAAAGACGCAAGGCGGTTGAAAGGCGAGTGAGTGTGTGGAGCGGGGAACGACGGCTTGGCAGGTCTTCTCCGTGGTGTAAGACGGAAACACCCGAGCGAGGCGGGTGAAAGACGAGTGAGTGCGTAGAGCGAGGGGGGGAAGCTCGGCAGACCTTCCCCATAGTGTAAACGGCAACACCCGGGGAAGGTGGGTGAAAGACGAGTTGCTTGGAGCGGGGAACGCAGGCTTGGTAGACCTTCATCACCGTGCAGAATGAAAACGTCCGTACAGGACGGGTGAAAGATGAATGAGTGCGTGGGGTGAAGAACAATGGTTTGGCAGATCTTCTCCACAGTGCAAAACGGCAACACCCGAGCAAGCCGGGCGAAGACACAAGGCGGTTGAAAGGCGAGTGTGTGGAGCGGGGCACGACGGCTTGGCAGGTCTCCTCCGTGGTGTAAGACGGCAACACCCGAGCGAGGCGGGTGAAAGACGAGTGCGTAGAGCGAGGAGCGGAAGCTCGGCAGACCTTCTCCATAGTGTAAACGGCAACACCCTGGGAAGGTGGGTTAAAGACGCGTTGCTTGGAGCGAGGAACGCTGGCTTCGTCGAGCTTCAGGAGCGTCGAGCGTCGAGGATGAAAACGTCCGTACAGGGCGGGTGAAAGACGAATAAGTGCGTAGAGCGAGGAATGCAGGCTTGGCAGATCTTCGTCAAGGTTCAAAATGGCAACTCCCGGGCAAGGCGGGTGAAAGACGAGATGCGTGGAGCGAGGAGCGCTGCCTTGGTAGATCGGAGCGCTGCCTTGGTAGATCATCATTGTGCGGGATGGGAACACCCGAACAGGACAGGTGATAGATGAACGAGCCTGAAGAGCGAGGGATGCAGGCTTGGCCGACTTTCATCATGGTGCAGAACGGCAACATCTGGGTAAGGCGTAGACGATTGAGTGCATCGGGCAAGAAGATCAGACTCAGTTGGCCTTCCTTGTGAAATCGGCAGACCAAATCCAAGACTGATGAAAGACGGGAGCTTCCGAAATCGTCATCATAGTCGTGACAGCTACAGCCTCAGTGAGGCGGACGTAAGACGGCCAGGGAACCGGAGGCAGGGTGATCTAGTTCGCACTGCTTCCACGGCTGGACTGGTGAGACGTGGAGCAACAATGTCGTGGCGGGAGGGGCGAGGGGCCTGAGCAACAACCCAAACTCGACGGCGACATCCCGGCTATGGGCAGACCGGAGATGGGCCGAAGAGTGGATCGTGCGGTTGGCTACGGCATCAGTGAGGCGGACGAAAGACGACGAGGGAGCCGGAGGCAGGGGCCGTCGATGGATGATCCAGTCCACAACTGCTTCCACGGCTGGGCTGGTGAGATGTGGAGCTCCAACGTCGTGGCGGGAGAGGCGAGAGGGCTGAGCAACAAACCAGACTCGACGGCAACGTCCCGGCTATGGGCAGACCGGAGACGGGCCGAAGAGTGTAGCGTGCGGTGATAGGACGGCAGCCCAGCGCCGCGTGTCGAAGAGTGGCACGACTGAGAGACAGGAACAGCAGGGCTGGAAATTTCCCATGGCGGCAGCAGGACACAGGAGGGCGAACAGAAAGGCGGACGAAGCCAGGGGTGGGATGCGGACAGGAGGCTTGATCGAAGACGGCAACCCAGGAGCAAGTTTACAGGAAAAAACGGATGAAAGACGAGCAGGGCTAGAGTCAGCCAGACATCTAGTAATGGAGTAGGCAGCAACTGATGTCTTGATTTTCGCTCGGAACGAGGGCCAACCACGGGCGAGACAAGCAGCAGGAGGTGCAACCGGCTTCCAACTTGGTTCACTGAAAACGTGGGTTCTAGCCACGAGAGAGACGAGCAGCAGTAGACAGCTACAGGTGACTGATTTTCACTCGAGACGTGGGATTAGCCCCGGTCGAGGCAAGCATCAAGCGGTGCAAACGGCATCCATCATGGTTCACTCAAACGTGGGTTCTGGCCACGAGGCAGACGAGCTGATGACTTCCAAATTGACTCTTCACTCAAAGTGTGGTTTTAAAAGCCACGAATGAGACGAGCAGCAGTGTAGGACAGCAACTGTTGTCTTGATTATTATTTGATACGTGGGGAGAGCCACGGGCGAGACAAGCGGCAGGCGTGACGATGGCATCCAGCTTGGATCTTCACTCAAAAAACGTGGGTTTTAACCACGAGTGAGACGAGCAGCAATGGACAGCAAGTGTTGGCTTAATTTTCGTTCGGAACGTGGGGTGAGCTACGGTCGAGACAAACGGCAGCGTGATACGAGTAGCAGTGGGCAGCAACTGTTGACTTGATCTTCACTTGATAATGAAAAAGGTGGTGTATTCAAAGCACGGTAGCAAGTTCGATCGAGGTTGAAAACAATCGAAACCGTAACGGGAGTAAGGCGGGTCGCTTGCAATGCGGTACATCCGGGAACCTGCTACGAGAAGCGGCTGAAAGCTGGAGCTCCGTCGGCGCGTGGGTGGCGGCGGGAAGGGCGGGGGCCGGTGGAGGGAGTGTTTTCTGACTGAAAGTGAAAGCTGAAGGGACGCCGCAGTTGCGGGTGCAGGCGGCCGGAACGACGCAGAGCGACCTAGCAGAGTTAAGTCGGCAGCTTGCGTGCGGGCTTCGGCAGATGCCGGTAATGGTAGGCCGTTCGGCAACTCGGGCGTGTATCCATCCAAAACCCGAAAGCCGAAGGATGTCGCGGGTGCGAGTGCAGCCAGCCGGAACGGTGATGAGCGTCGGAAAAGGTTGGCGTTGACGACTTGCGTCCGGACTTCGGCAGTTGCCAGCGGCAACTCGGGCGAAGAGGGGGTGAAAGCGGTCGTGCGCGGACGAAGGAGAGCATGAGGGGGAGCAGCAGGTGAAGTGAGGGCTTCGGATGCGGCGGCCAACATCGGGTTTGGAATCCAATTTTCGTGTGAAAGAGGGGAACTATTTTCGACGCGAGGTGTCGTGGAGAAACCTCTGGAGGAAAATGAATGCCGATAGCGTGCACGCTGTCGCTTTTATAAGGGAGGACTGCCACGCGCTTGCGCAGCAGAGGTATGCAAGCAGGCGGCTGCACAACAGAAGAAACCTCCAGGGGAACATCACATTCGAGGAATGTAATGCTAAATTATCAGGTTAAGATGTTTTGGCAACAAAGAAAGAGAATTTGAGTTAGAAAAGAGTAGAATTCGAAAGGGAGAAATTAGCAGCTGAGGAGAGAATTAAATTAGCTGAAGCTAGTGCAGCTAGGACTCCCAGTGAAAATGCTAGAAACACCAGTAATATTATTAGTGCACAGTCTAGAGGCAAAATGGATACGACACGTTACATGCAACCATTTATAGAAAATAGTGATAATTTGCTCTTTTTAACAACTTTCACCCGAATTTGTGAACGGCTGAATTTCCCAGAAAATACTTGGTCATTGAGGTTGTTGCCTTTACTAAGTGGCACAACTAGAGAAGTTGTAACTAGGCTACCCAATGTAGACTTTAATGATTTTGATAAGGTGAAGCAGCAACTCTTACAAAGGTTTCAGCTTACATCGGAGTCTCTTCACACCAAATGCATATAAATCTCATAAGCAATCTAATAGCGATTTTGCATACATGATCCAAACATATTACTCAGAGTGGATTAGAACAGCAAAGTGTGGTACAGATTTCAATAAGTTGGTTCAGCTTATGCTAATTGAACAGTTTTTAGATAAAGTACCAAATGAGTTAAAACTGTGGTTAGTGGATAAAGGGGACTTAGAAAACCTATTGCAGGTTGCTACTTTAGCTGATGAATGGATGGCTAGGCGTCAGAATGGTACCCAAAATAACCATAGTAGTGAAGGTAATAGTGACCAAAATTCCAAGGGAAATGGGAATAGGCCTTACTACAAGAAATTTAAAACTATTACAAGGGCAATAATGGCACTAGTAGTAATAGTAACACAAATCCAGGGTCAAACAATGAAACAGTGGGCCTTGGGAAGGTAAATAAAATAGTGGTAATGGGAATGTGGAAAGAAAAGGGAATGGACAGCAGAATGCTAAAAATGCAAATGCTTCAAGTAATGGGCAGTGCAAATGGGGATGGAGGTTAACATGGTTTTAGAAATACAAATGGTAATTCTAAGCAGTTTGAGGCTAAACGATCGAGTTTTGAGTGTGGGGATTCTTCTCATCTCGTCAAAAATTGCCCCAAAACGTACTACAGCTTCAGTAAATTTATGCATGACCCGTGGTAAACATACATTTTCTGAATTGGACCATAACATAATTGCAGGTTATGATTTGGCAGGTAGACAGTTTTGCGAGACACAGGTGCAACACTGTTTTTGCAAGCAAATTGGTAGATCCAGCAAATCTAACGGGGGAATTCATTCAGTTGAGTACAGTACTATTCCCCACTCCAGCCGAATTACCAGTAGCAATTATGGAGATAGGATCCCCAAGTGGTAAAGTAAAATTTAGGGCAGCAGTTTCACCCTATTTTCCAGGAAATTTTGAATGTATTTTAACTGACAAAACAATTCTTGGCATTCAGAACAAGAATGATGAGGAGCAGTCAGAATTGCTTAATGTTATTAATAGGGCACAGGCCAAACAACTTCATGAAGCTAGGCTAAGGGAAGAGGATAAATTGGAATGCACAAAACATGACGGGCTTGAAAATGTGGCTAGGGGGACGCAGAAAAGCAGCAGTAGGCTAGCAGATTCTTCTGAAGTTAAGGTTAAAGTAAAATATGTAGGTAAGGATCCAGATTTAACTAAGCCAGGGGCCAAAACCAAAGGAAATGTAAATGGTGCAGCAGTGTGCTATCACCCTTGACTGCCGATTATACCAGTTTAGTGAGGACATCCACAGTGGAGTTAATTGAAGCTCAGAAATTAGATGAGAGCTTAGAAGGATGTTGGAAGGCAGTTCTGGGGAGTAAAATTCCTTTAACAGAATTTTTTATAAGGAAGGGAATATTGTACAGACAAGAGGGAACAGCGCACTACGGACTGTGTTTTTGAACAGATGGTTATACCACTTAAGTACAGAAATCAGATAATTGATGTGGCTCATTCAAATGGGTGGTCGGGACACCTAGACAAAAAGAAAACTGGCAAGAATTCAGCAGCACTTTTACTGGCCTGGGATGTGTAAACAAGTTGAACAGGCAGTCAAACAATGTGATACATCTCAGCGCATAGGCAAAACTCGTGTTGTAACTAAATTGCCATTGGTACCGTAAAGGTTCCCATAATAAGTACACCGTTCAAACACTTAATAATCGATGTGGTAGGACCAATGAAACCAACACAGCAAGGGTTCAGGTATATTTTAACAATGTTATGCCCCGCGACAAAATTTTCCAGAAGCAGTAGCTTTAAAGGTAGCTAACTCTGAAACAATTGTCGATGAACTTTTGTCGAATAGGCTTTCCGGTAACGATCCAGTCGGACCAAGGCAGCATTTTGGTTTCACAACTGACAACTTATTCCCTAGAGAAATGTGGGATTGAGATTGTGCATAGTTCTCCTCATAGGCCTCAGTCAAACTCTGGAACGAGTTCACAGGAATTAAAAATACACTTTTTAAAGGGCTTTGTGTTTAGAAAATCCAAATGAGTGTTTGCCAGCAGTATGCTTTGCTATTCGTAGTTCAGTGCATGAAACCACTAATTTCACACCGTCGAAACTAGTGTATGGTAGCAATATTAGGGGACCATTACAGTTACTTAAAGATAGGTGGGAGGATGAAGATGTAAATGTTACAGTAGTTGAACATGTGTATAACTTGCTAAATAGGTTTCAAAACAGTAGGGCATTAGCAGAATAGGCAACACAAAGCTCAAACCAAAGCAAAAAAGTATTATGATAAAGGGGCCCGTGATAGGCAGTATAAGGAGGGAGATGAGGTATTAGTACTCAAAACTGACACATGCTTGAGTAACCACAAACACAAACTTGAGGTATTCTGGAAAGGGCCATTTACGATAGTAAAAAAGTTGGAAGAAAATTACCAAATAGCTTTAAATAAGGCCAAAACTAAATTAGCAATTTATCACGTGAATATGCTAACTTCCATGCAATTGACACAGTAAATGTCATATAAGCACCTGAAGAAATTGAGGAAACCCCAATCTGGAAAGGGAAAACTCCTGAGTATTTAAGTCCAGAAGAAGTCATTAGCATGGCTAAAAGCTTAGGTACCATGACCCCACAAATGACTGAGAACTAAAACAAGTATTTAGTCAAGTACGAAGGGTATTCTCATTAACTCTTGGGAGAACAAACGTAATCGAATTTGATTTAGAGTTAACAGGTGAACCAATTTAAACAGGCAACATTGCACCGTTACTCACCAAGACAAAAACAACTCATTGAAGCAGAGTTAGATAGAATGTTAAAGTTAGGGATTATTCGTGAGAGCAAAAGCACATGCGTTTCTCCTACGCTAATTGTTCAGGAGGTGGATAAAGATTCTAGGCCAGTAGCAGATTATCGACTATCGAATGAGGCTACTAAAACGCAAAAATACCCAATGCCTTTAGTTGAAGAAATGGTAGAGGAAGCTAGTCAAGCTAAATTTATCTCGATTCATAGCCTTGTTAGGGGATTTTGGCAAGTCCCAAATTCACTAAGAGCAAGAGAATTGACAGCCACCATAACCCATGAAGGAGTCTATGAGTATTTAGTGATGAATTTTGGTACTAAAAATGCTCCTTTTTTCTTCCAACAATTAATGGAAACAGTTTGCAAAAATGTAAGGGAATTTGCAGGACCATTTCCCTTATAGAGCATTATCCAGAGATGTCCTATACAACTTTAATGTTTTGACTGGCTGGCTGCCAGTAAGTGTTGCAGTTAGTCATGTTGATTTGCAGGAAGGCATCTTGATTTCTCAAGCTGAAGCTGACTGCAGTTAAAATCTTTTCATGCCGACTCCACACCAGTCCTGCAAGTGCCAGGAAGAAGAAGCATCTTAGCAGTACTTTGGCGAGAGGATTGTTACAGTTCCTGCAGCAGAAACAGAGACGTGCGACGCTACGTCGCAGTACGGCTGGCAGTGTTGCAGTACGATTTATCCTGCACCTTTTTTCTTTCATTGTCTTCTTTTTGGGAAAATTTCGCCAAAAATTGACCGATTTTGACGTTCAAATACACTGTATTGACCCTTTTTTCGAGAGCTTTTGTCGCAACGATAGGTTGGATCGTTCTCAAGTTATTTAGCAAAAACACCCTACAAAGGTCTAGAAAAAAGTTCTCGCAAGAATCTTGTTCATGAACCCAAATTGGCCTAACTTAAAAATTTGCACAATGCAAAATTCCATCTTCATCTTAACACCCTTCATGCCACCGGCAGACCGTTTTTAGTTTGCAAAAAGCTTGTCACAGACAGGCTGAAAATATTCTGCTTCTGGGGTTACAGTAAGACGTTAAATCAATTGACCAGGAGCCAACATACACTACTTCTCTCCCAGGCGGCCCTGTGCAAACGGTGAAATCCACAGTTACGACGTGGATACCCTACAGCTAAAAACAGAACTGCTAGTTACACAGATTTCAAAGTAAAGGATATTTACTGTTCCAATATCCTTGCAAATTTTTGACAAGTCAGGTTTTTCTGTAGTTGGGAGGGGCTCAGAACGACGTGACTTCATCAGGCTACCACATCACAGCTTACTTCGTCCTGATCAATCGTCTGCTTTCGTTCGTTGGAATGCATTCCAATGAACGATAGCAGCAGACGAACGAAAGCAGACAAACGATCACAACGAAGTAAGCGATGATGTGGTAGCCTGATGAAGACGGTCGTTCTGAGCCCCTCCAACTCCAGAAAAACCTGACTGTCAAAAATTTGCATGGATATTGGAACGGTAAATATCCTCTACTTTGAAAATTCAAGTCCATGTTTACGCGTTGTACGTTTAGATTTCAAAGTAAGGGATGTGACGTTTGTAAACTGCTAATTATTTGGCAGAAAAGAAATGCACATCACTGCAGCAAGATTGCTCTTAATGCCTTACGAGGAACACTTTTCATTGGAGTTTTTTCATTTTTATGTTCATTACGAAGACACAAAGGTCACCGATATATTACATCAACTAATTTACTAAACGGATAAAACTTACTTTGTTAATGGAAAATTGGCAAACAGTGTTTAGTGTGGAAATTATCAGACATCGTAGAAAGTCTAAGTAAATTTCAACGAAAAATCAAAGAAAATCCAGCGTAAATAACACTTATTCCACCCTCGAAAGCACTTCACTATACTTTCACTAGTCCACTTTACATTTTCGGACATTTAACGATCTCCATTTGAAAGAATCACTGAAAACACTCAATGATACAAACGTCACATTGGAGCAGTAGATTCAAGCGTGGCGGTTGCTGGGGGTGGGGGGGGGGGGGAGAACCACTGATCTTTATAGTTGAGACTCCATTGCCCTTCCAACTTCGTGGCAAGCATTGGATGTATTAAGTTGTCGATGTCGTGGTGTGTGGGGGCCCGGTATGTGGGCCCAGTTGTTGGTTCCCCCTAACAACCGCCACACTTGAAATGTACTACTCCAATGTGACGTTTGTATCGTTGAGTGTTTTAAGTGATTCTTTCGGAAGAAGGAGATCGTTAAATCTCCGAAAATGTAAAGTGAACTAGTGAAAGAATAGTGAAGTGCTTTCGAGGGTGGCATAAGTGTTATTTTCGTTGGATTTTCTTCGATTTTTCGTCGACTTTACCATTTCTTTGTTAACCTTAGTAATCATGCTCATATACTACAACTCTGCTTACTTGGCCTTCGAGGGTGTTGCGGATTTGGTACACTGAATCAAGTTCTTTTTCCAAACTGGCGATGGTGAGTTCAAGTTCATTGAAGTCTTGGAGTTTTAATTTCAGTCTACAAAAAAAAAAAATTCCTTTTAGGGACGTTTACAACTTACGGAAACCAAAGTGATTTTGAATAAATGGGGGTGGAGGGCTACAAAATAAGTTAACTACTGATTAGTAACTAAACAATTGTACCACCGGAAAGATGGTTCCAAGGTGGTCAAAATAGTTTAATGGTTGGGCAATACTAATAAATTCTTGAGTCTGTAATACTTGAAAAAAAAAAAAGGTGCCTAGCCAAACATGCAAGTACTCTAACTCGGCTCGCCACTTAAGGGATCGCATCCATACTCAAAAAAACTTTTGATTCCAGACAAAATGCAATAAACGTCCACTAATTTTGGATGATTTAATCAACTAAATCTTGAGGAGAGCTAACCAGTGTTGCGCATTAAAAGTCAGTAATTTAAAACTAGAACATTTGCCCACATGGAATCACAGCCATTTTAATTGTTACTTTTCTTCGTAGCACAGTATACAGACAATTTCAAAATAAATTAAGTTATCAGTACCAATATCTTATGCAAATTTTCGACTGTCAATACTCTGGAGATGTTGGGATCAGACGACAGTCTTCTTCAGGCAAAACAGAAAATTCATGTCACTACGTCATGTTCCATCGTCGTTACGATCATCTACTTTTTGAATCGGTGGTTGAGCGTAACCTCCACCACTTGCGAGGTCGGTTCTCCACTTTTCATAAGCGCTACGACATTTTTATCCTTGTTACTTTCTTTAAAATTATCTCCCTGATATTCAAACCTGGCTAGGCTTGACTCAAATTAAAGTTATTGAATTTGAACACCCCTACTTCTTGACAAGACGATCAAGTTAGTGTTCGATGGATGCATTGATGCCAGTGGTTCGCTATATTTCGCCCATCAGCATTGCAGCGCTGCCATCGGGGTGCAACAGTTTTTCACAGGACTTCGCTTCACACGTTTTCATTTTTTTTTTTTTAACAATTTTCAATTTTTCGCAAACGTTTTATTAAAATTTTCATATTTTCGCACCTTGGCTCCGCAAACTTTCCACAATTTTCACAGCAGAGACTGCGTTTTTTTTTTCACCTTTCTTTGTTCATGTTAGGCAATAGGCCTAAGTTACATCACTTTCTTTTTAGGCGGAAGTCATGGCGGTTTCCAACTATGTTTTGATATTTCTTCACCTAACTTCTGAGAACCTTGCAAAATGGTGTTTGTGGCTTCCAGCTTCCGTAATTCTTCTTTTGCGCAAGCTTCACCCAAAAGTTTTAAACTTTGGTTCTGCACGGCTTTGGCTCTCTTTTGTAGATGTTGCCCGTTTTCGGTCATAGGTCTTCTTCAATGTAGCTAGGATTTCTAGTTACCGTTTCTGGTGGGAAATGGTGGGAGAAATGTTCATACTGTCTGAGAAATTAAAGCAATTCATTCAGCATTAAGTAATTGTGCGTCGACGCGTGCCACTGTTTAGCACAACGCAAATACACCTAACAACTTTAAACTAATCGAAACTTAGAAAACTTGTAATGTTTTTTAACGGATTTTGTTCATAGTTCGGTTTTAATACGGATTTTGGGTGTAGATAAAAGAACCACCAACAGTAATAAATTTTTGGTTTCTGATTTTGCGTACAGCTAGGTACTTTTAGCCGTTTGCATGAAGCAGCATCTAGCGGATTTGCGCGTCTCTAGCGTTACAAGCATTTATGCACAAGCAACATTCACGCGCGCGTTGGTCGTATTTTCTTTCGCATCGCATTGTTGCTTCGCGTGTGCATAAACGAGGCTCCAGACAAAATATTTGTTTAGGGTTTAAATTCTGTATATAGCGTCATTAATAAAGTTTTTTTTGGTGGTAATCCGTGGCAAACTGATCGTAGCAGATAACATTGGAACTCGAGAAATGGTCGTTACAAGATCCCAGCAAGGAATGAGAGACGAGCATTGCTTCATTGACGCCATTTTTTTATGCCACGAGTTTCATGAGGGCATTAGTAGAGCGCGAACCCGACTTTCATGCCACTGAATGTATCCAGCGCCGAGAATGACGCATCCACCCAAACTACTAATACTATTAGATCCAGGCAACTGCATGACACCAAAAACACAGACAAAAGTACCGTAATTCAGGGGTCGTAGCGGGTTTTCGGGGAGGGGGGGGGGGATAGGAAATAAGGAATTTTGAAAGTCGTAAATAAGGAAAAATAAGGAATTTTTCACTAAAAAAAGTAGGTAAAAATAAAGAACACCTCGGCATAATATCAGGACTTAATAACGGTAAATGTGATAAAAGCTTACTCGTTCTTAGCAGTACTAAATCAGTAAATCACTAAATCAGTAATCACTAAATCAGTAAATTACTGAAGCAGTACTAAATCTAGGCTACCAAATCAAACTTAACAAAAACGTCTTTAATAACTTGATCCCATGGCAGCAGCCATAAAAAAAGTAGCTCTTCAAGCTATACAGCGATGGATGTAGTTTTTTAGGGGGGGGGGGGGAGAACCACCGCCAGGTCTGACATGGTCGTATTTAAGCGAAGAATTGTTTAGTATGCCTACACCTTTTACTGAACATTTTAAAAGATTTGTAACTTGTTCTAAAAAAAAAAAAAGCCTATGCCACCGGCCAGCAATATTGTAATAATCTCCACCGAGACGTGAAATATTATCATTCTCTTCAGCAAAACTGCACCTCTCTCCTATTTCAACAGTATAAATAGACATAAATCGCTGGAAATAATATTAAGGAAAATTGGAATTTAGCCAACAGCGAAATCACACACAAGAAATAACGTAGTTCAGTAAGCCACCTTTATGCACTTACGTTTCGTTGGAGTGGCATGACCTGGGTTCGAACTGGGGCAAACTGGGTAATTTTCCTTAATTTAAACAGTAAGATAGCCGTTTGGGGGTGGGGGGGGGGGAGTGTGGAGGATGTAAAAAGGAGTAAAAAACAGAATATATCGCTACTACACTATTTTTTCATCCTCATTTCACATTCGATGTTTAGTTTTTGCTAAATAGTCTAACTCCAAAGCCGTTTGAGATAGTCTTGAAGTGTAGGGCCTCAGTCATAGGAAAGCTCGTTTCGAGCTGGTTAAACTCAGTGTTGTGTGCAGGAGGAGGTCAGGATTTGGGGGGGGGGGGCATTGCCCCTGTCCTTTTCGAAAAAGTGCCCTTTTTACTCTTTTTGTAAAAAAAAAAATGTCGTATTTTGGTTTTCTGACCCGATAAACGCTGGTGCTGCATCCAGAGAAAGGGCTTAGATGCCTAAAAAGGACAAAAAAAAGGCCAGGAAAGGGCATAAAATGATAAAAAAGAGACAAGCTTAAAAAAAAACTGACGAGCCAAAAAAAAGGTCTCGGAAACAATACCTCAGCGTGCCCTTTTACAAACGTTGCCCCTGCCTTCTCGGTGGTCTGTGCATGCTACTGATTAAAATGATCTATTGGAATATTAAAATCAGTCACAATTTCGCGAAAGTACGAATTAAATTTTTGTTGTAGGACCCAAGATCAACATAACAAATTTCGACCTGCGATGATTTAAGGAAAAAAGGGCAGCGGCAGTGTCCACTATAACGTACCCAACAGCAGCGATACATTTTAATTTTATTAGCAGTACATGAAAAGCTGCTGCACGCAATTGTAGATCCTTAACTTTCCTAATATTATCTTGTCGACGCTCCACAAACTGGAAATAACCGAAAGTGTGACGAAACCATTCTATCGGAGCTGGCTCAGCAAGCCCAACGCACATGGTGACGTAATACAGAACACTTAAGGTTTTTAATACTCATTCATTGTATCGAGAAATGAAATTACAAACAGCTAGTGGTAAATTTAAATAGTGCAAACATAATAGTAGGCTAAGCATTTATCCAACAATTTATGCTTGGATGTTGACAGTAGACTTGTGAAAACAGAACCGTCGCGCAACATAAGAAACCGGAAGTGATGCTATTCAAGGCGCGCGCGCGCGCAGAACGCCTCGTTATGTTGAAAACATGTCAGGGATAGTAAGCCAATGAAGTTCGTGCCTTACATAATGAACTTAAATATTATGCGTTATTTTATAATTTACACTTAAATTTACAAACAAAATAAGCATGGCTGAAAAAAAGTCGGAAACTGTACATCTGAAAACAGGAAAAAAGTAGGAAAATAAGGAATTACAAAAAGGAAAGAAGGAAAAAGTAGGAACTCTACGACCCCTGCGTAATTATTTACCGTTTGGTTTCTTCTTTTTCTTCATCATAGAGAACTTTAAATTCTTTAAACTCTTCAAGTTCGTTGCATGTTCTCTGCAACTTACTAATATCCCGCTTTAATTTTTTTATGGTATTCTCTGCAAAGAAAAAAAAAGAATAAATGAACAGACATGCACCAAGTTGAAACAGAAAGGATACATGTACACTCTAATAACCAGGGTCAGTACAGAAACCTAACTTTTATTTGAAAATTAGCGAGATTTTTGTAGGACCTGTTGATCAATTTTGAAGGAGTCCAGTATTATTCAGTTTTTTGTTATCAATACTCGTCTAGTGACCATCTTGGTCCGGTTTCATAAAAAGTTTAGTATGCGTAGAAAACAATTGTGTCCCATCCAGCCACCGTATTTAGCGCTCACACAGCTTAAAAATGGCCGGTCTATAAATCTAAGGAGAGCGAATTTTGTTAAAGGTAAATCATGTTAGCTGACATTTACCATATGTGGTTTGTAAAAATACCACGAATTGTGGCAGCTTGTGACAGCGCAATGTCTATTTACTGGCATCTCGGTGAACTCCAATGTGGGCCGGTTTAAGCTACGGTTACCTGAGCCATGTGCTTCTGCAGTCCTTGATCAAGCGGTGAGTACTATTTGCGCTACTAACCTTTCTGTGACGTTACGTTGCGACTGTACAAGTTACTATTCCCCTGGTCTAACAGACATGACATATTTAACTCTTTTAGGCCCACGCCATTTTTTTTTCAATTCTCGAGCAAGAAAGCCCATGGCAGCAACATGGCTGTCTCACAAAAATAAATTGTAATAAAACATTGCCGGGTGGGGAGGCCAGCTAAAAATTGTTTCTATTGCCTGATAGTGTAACACGCTATTTAAGAATAGCAGGGTGCAACATGAGTGAACGCTCATGGTGCACCTTGCAGTTACATAAGCTGCTTGGCGTCCAGTCAACTTCCGTCTACATCGGAACTTGGCCGAACGCCAACAGCCGGGTAACGAGCTTGCTCTATTGTTCAGGCCAGTTAGAACCGGCTCGCACCTGTTAACGATTGTGCACGTAATGCTTTAAGCTACTTCTATTGTCTCCCCCCCATAAATTGAAGGTCTGGACAACAGAAAGGCACTTGGTGTGGGGCAGGCAACTCGAAAGGTTGTCTCCCTGGACTCAGCTCAGGGTAAGACCATGCTTCTAAACTTGTGTGTTATGCCTAATACGTGTTCTCAGTGCATAGTCCCCTAGCTATGCAGGAAGGAGTAAATTGGCTTTGAGATTATTCTTGACTTCAATCGTCTACTCCCTGAGTACGTCACATATTTTGGGGGCCTGCCGTGATATGAACCTAAACCTTCGGGATAGGCAAGTTCATGCTTTCAAACCTGCGGGATGGAATAAGCATGAATAAAAAATTGTGTGCGGATGATTTTTACAAATTTTTTTCTTACCTAGTCGGGAGCAAAAATAAGCGAAAATTGTTGGGGAAGTTATATTTCGAGAGTTAAAAGGTACGGAATATGACAAACCAACTTTGGGTCCTTTTTGTCATTGAAATCTTCCTGTTTATGAGAAAATGGTAACCCAGGTTTTTTTTTTTACACAAGTAATTAAAACGTTAAAACTGGGAGGTAATTTGTAGACTCTACGAAATTTACAAAGAACCGCACTTTATTCTTTCCCGATGGTAAGGGACGGCTCGAATAAAGTCACTAAAATTTTTGTTACAACCAGTGAAAATTAAGAGTTTCGTGGCTTGTAATTGAGCGAAAAATACCTTCTTTGTCACGCCTAAATTAGTGAAAAATCCTGCTATGGAAATTTCACGAAAACGGGTGAGAACTGGGGAAAGCAGAAATGCACCCTTAGTTGAAGACTTGGGAGAGGATTTGGATGATTCTTGGGAAAATGATGACCTTTTTGCGCCCGAATTTTCGGGTTCGGAAAGAAGCTTATCACCACCCGTGCTAGAACGTGCAGATGTGGAAAATGTGCGTGGAAATGATTCGTTTCATACACATTTTCGAAACTGGGCTGAACACTGCCCAGCACCTGAAGACTTTCGGGAAAATGTGATGAGACAGCTGTCTAACTGTTTTATTGCAAGCCGAGATGGAGTGAATGTCATCTCACAACCTCGAACTGGCTCTCACCAGAACAAGAATGTGTGGAGGGCATGTCACCCCAATCATTCTGCCCTCAACAGACGAGAAAATCGCAGGTTTGTTGTATGCGTGTAGAAATCAGTGGTCGCATCACTACACTAATTGTATTGGTGACCGCTAGTTGTCACTAACAGGCCGCTAACATGGCGTTGTATCTGTAATAAGTATGTATATTGGAGTCTAGAAATAAACATGAGTAGTGTAGTTTATTGACCGATATTTTAATAACTACAATCATTGAACTATACATGGTGTCAGAAGTAAATGCAACTGGATCAGCGATCACGATCGAGTCATCCAATTAAAAATATCAAAGAGAAACGAAACGGAAATGCAACAGGTAGCCCACGGGGTTAACGAAAAAATTTCCCCCACCCAAACCACTCGTGCCAGGAAGCAATCCAGCGGATACCTGGACGAAATGGAGAAAGAAATTTAATAATTATATGGATGCTGCAGATTATACAAGTAAGCCAGAGCCACGAAAGATAGCTATTCTGCTTCATGTAATCGGAGATGAAGCTCAAGAAGAGTTTTACATTCCGAAACGAAACGTAACATTTGAATGACAAATTTTTATTAAAATTAAAGAAAAACAGGGAGAACAACAAACAATTGATAAATATGTAACGAAATTAAAGAGACTGGTGCCAACGTGCGAGTATGGTGATAAAGCAAACGAATTTGTGAAAGATGTGGTAATAGGCAACGTGTGCAGTGCAGAGCTAATGGATAGACTATTACGTGTTGGACAATCGTTGACATTGGAAAAAGCTGTAAGAGATATGCAGAGCTGAAGAGGTATCCAAAGAACAAGTGAAAATGTTTGTCGAGCCAGAACAGGCAATACAAACGGTAAAAAAACATTATCAGCAAAATAACAATACAAACCAAGCTAGTGGAAGAGGGAACAGTTTTATGAAAAACAGAAATTGGAAGGCTAATCAAAATATTATTAGGAAAAAGGGAGGTGGTCAGTTGCAGGAATGTAAAACCCACCAACCCTGGGAATGCCCTGCGTATGGAGGTATGTGCAATAAATGCAAAAAGAAAAATAATTTTTCTACGAATGTGTTTTTCGAAAACGACAACACAGGTAAGGGCAGTCCAGTATGACGAAAATGAACGACCGACATATTTTCTGCGTGCTTTGACAGTTGAGCAAATTAAAGCAAGTTGCAGACCACAAGTAGCAGTGCGAGTGGGCACAGATACTGTCAACTTTGAAGCAAATACGGGAGCCCAGGCAAATGTTATTCCACACAAAACCTGTATAGCAATACGGCCAGCAGTCAAAATCAAAGAAACTCGAGTGAAGCTGAGCACATACAACAGAGAACCAATTGAACTATAAGGACAGTGTGTGCTACTGTGCAGTTACAATGGGACGAAAGTCGAGTTACCATTTTTATAGTTTGTTCCACATTATGCTTTCAGAAAACTGGATTAATACCTGGAGAGAAGGAATTGAGTTCACGCTGGAAAAAGAAAAGGACGGGAAGCTGGCATTTTTGGACGTGATGTTGAAAAGGAGTGATGAAGGAAGAATTGAATACGAACCGTATAGGAAGCCAATGTCGACAGAAAGAGGGATTGATTATAGATTGGGGCACCCAAAGGCACAATTGAAGGCGACTGCAAAGAATGAGTTCAGAAGGGTGGCAAGGAATTTGAGTGACAGAGTGACCGAAGATTGGCACATGGAAGAGACAAAAGAAGGTTTTTAAAACTAGGGTACCCAGGCGGACTTTTGAATGAAATGCAAAAAGAAAGTGGTTAGTGAGAAAAACAATAACAGAAACACAGAAGGAGGAAGGAGAAAGAGGGCTGAAAGTGGTTCTCGCACATCTTGAAGGGGTTAGTGAACCAATAAAGCGGGTGTTGGAAAGTGCGGCTTCACTACCTACCTTAAAAACACGGATAGCGTAGAAAAAACTGACGAAAGGAATGATGATGAATGAAGAGGGAAAATGAAGGAAGAATGCTGAAGAAGACACAAAAACTGAAGGATGAAGAAATGATGGGAAGAGTGAAGAAAGTTCGTGAAAATACCATGCAGAGACTGCGATGCTATATATATAGGAGAGACAAGGAAAGGAGTCAGGACAAGAATGGGGCAACACACAGCCAATGTAAGAAACTGGAAGGAAGACAACGGCATCGCAGCTCACTGCATGGAGTCTAAGCATAGTATCGGATGGGAGAAAGCTGAGACGCTAGTGACTTCAAATTCTAAGAATGACAGGCATCCGAGATGCTTAGAATCAATAGCCATACGATAACATGAAATTGGAGGTGCATCATTGATGAACATTCAAGGGCCTGCATTTCCCCAGGTTGAAAAGATCATTTGGCGGGACCTGAAACAACAGCTTGGCCGACAGTGGAAGCTCGATGAGCTAGTGAACGCGCTGCCCATGAAATATGGGTGGCTGCGAGGAGCGGAAGTTACAAATTCGTAGCAGACGATGTTGGCGGTTAGAAATTCGTAGCAGACGATGTAGGTGTAAAGAGACCGATACTTTGTCAAACGTGCCTGAGGAAGATGGCAGTTTGCCACTGAAAATTCGCAAGACATTAAAGGTGTCTTCGTTGTGAAGTTTAGCGGTAATATTCTCCATAATTCTCGGAATTGTGACTCAAATTTGACGAACTTTCATAGTAATATGACGAGCGTTGTTTCACTGAAATACAGAATTAAATGTATTTTCGTCCAAAATCCACCTTTTTGCAACAAATTGCGGGGGAGGGTGGGGGGAAGTCCTCTCTTTCTTTAATCCACAGCGATTTTAGGATAGTGAACGGGAGAATAGGGCGATGGCCAATTTCACCGGGTCTTAAGAAAAAAAAACGGCGGAGTGGGGAAATTGGACGTAGGTCAAATTTTCTCAAGTTTATAAACTTCACAACCTTTTTTTTACTCCTAAACGCACCCGCTACAATTTGTTTGCAATAAAGGCACAGTTAACAACAAATATTTCGATTACCTGACTTGTGAAATCTGCTGCAATCCGGCCAGTGGCAAATCGAAAGTCGAAATAAACATGTTGATGCTATTCGGAAATTGGAGACGATCGATGCATACGTAACTTCCAGCGGTGTTAAAATGGATCTGCGGGTCAGATACACACGAACACAGCTAGGATATAATGTGATGGCGGACCTGTGGGAGAATGGCACTCCGACCTGGCTTAAAAACCAGGTCCAAAATCACACGCTGCAGTGGCAGTACTACAAGGCACTTCCGGAAGAGAGGGAGAGAGAGAGGGGTTGTGCGCCAAGGCAACTTTCCACCAGAATCTTGGCGGCGGAAAAAAAAAGTAGAACTTTTTTCCAACGAAAGGGGAGAGAAGCGAAAAAACGATGGCAACTGGAGAAATTCCGGGGTAAGGATCATAGAAGGGGTCGCCACCTAAGAGGAGGAAGGCTGAGAAGGGCCCACCACCACAACCAACCAGGAAAAGGCGCAACGCCAAGCAACAGATGTCCAAGAAGGCGGACGCCAACCGGCCGAAGGGGGAGAAAACTCAAGCTCCGGAGAACTCCAAAAATGGTCATGGTCGTCATGGAAGCAAGAGGCGCCATCAATAATGGGACAGAGGGAATGGAAGCAAGAGGCCAGGGCTTGCGGACAAATCGAGGCTGTAGGGGCCCAGGGACGCCAATTTTTCTTCTCCAGAGCCACTGCCACCAAATTCGAAGATCATTGGGCCCGTGAGCTGAAATCGTACAAACTCCAGCTTGGCAAGAAGGGCCACCCTTCAGCAACAGTGGTTACGTCAACGACGTCCTGGAGCCCATGGAGAACTCTTGGGGGGGTTCCCTTTACCAAAGTACAGGGCGGTCCACAGAAAACTGACGACCCACAATTTTCTAAGTCCCCTTTTCTAGTTAGCACCCCTCACAACCAGGAAAGGACAGAAATCAACGCTAATGAAACGGTAAGATTGCTGCCCTTTCCTGGTTCTGAGAGGTGCTAACTAGAAAGGTTGGACTTGGTTGGTTGGAATTGTGGGTCGTCAGTTTTTTGTGGACCCCCCCTGTATTTCCGTCAGCATCCACCGAGGGCACAACCGGTGCTGCAGCTCCAGAATTATTGGGACCAACCACGGGAACTCCTAAGGCCATCCCCTCATAAGCAACGAAGGTGGCGAATAGGACGAGAGGAATCGGGAGTTGGCAGCCATGCAAGAAGGTGAGGGTGACGAACAATTCCTGCTTTGTCCCGAGGACGTCATGGAGCTGGACAGCTCAATCAAGGAGGATCCGCCTGCTAAGAAAGATAATATTAACGTTCATTCTGGTGAGAAACCGTTAAAGTGCAGTGATGTGGTACCTGAAAGAAAAATGAGTAGTGAGCATACTTACCTTGAACTTACCTGGTGAGGAGAAAAGCCATGTAGATGAGAGGAGTAAGATGGAACTCTGATCGCAACTTTGAACTTTTCAGTGGCAATTGGTGCAAAGCAACAAACTTTCATACTGGCGATACACAGTTTAAATGTGAATATTTTTTTTTTTTATTATCATGCATTTATCTTTTCAGACTGGGCATACACATTAGTTCCCAGGAGGCAAAATATGTTGTAAATTTATCTTTAGCTTTTGCCTTAAAATTGAGACTTGGCTAAATTGGACCAAGGAGAAAAGTAAATTAGGGACTTTTTGTGAAAGTATGTTTTATTTTATATGTTTAAAATAAATGACTTGAACTAACTTTATAAACCATATTGCAGGCTAAGAGGGTAATGAGTAATACATAAGGTAGATCTCCCTTTGCCCTAAACCAAAACTTGCGGGGGGGGGATGTAACACGCTATTTACGAATAGCAAGGTGCAACATGAGCGAGCGCTCATGGTGCACCTTGCAGTTACAAACGATGCTTGGCGTCCAGTCAACTTCCGTCTACACCGTAACTTGGCCGAACGCCAACAGCCGTGTAACGAGCCTGCTCTATTATTCAGACCAGTTAGAACCGACTCGCACGTAATGCTTGCTTCAGGCTACTGCTATTGTTCAGCACCCCTTATAAATTGAGGGTCTGGACAACAGAAAAAAGTTACACTTCGCACTTTGTTGAAAACAGAATTCGGCCTCTGGGCATCTGCTTCAGAACATGTTTCAGGACACTGTCTTGTCGGTGTGTTTCAGCGCTTAAGGGGGGGCTGGACAACATCTCTGGCAGAGACAATGTTATCCATTTCCTGGAGTAGACAATTTTACACGTGAAAAACAATTCTGACTTCTCCAGGATTTCGGTGATTTTGATGCTGTTGTGGAAAACCCAAGGCGCAGAAATTGCTCAGAGTTCAAATGTAATTGCTCATGTGTAGTCAGGCTTTGCGTTGCTACAAAGTCCACTCTTAAGAGAAGGGATGATTGACTTCGTCTCTTGTGGAATTTGATGTCCACTGTTCCTTAAATGATGGCGGTTTTGTGGAAGCTTGATGGGACCTTTACGTGGAATCAAAGACGATGTGAAGGTCCCAATCATGAAGAGTGTGTCATTTTGAGAAACATTCGACTTCACTTTGGAAATGAAATGTCAAAAGTTATTGACGATGTGAGACTGTTCGTAGTTTTCAGATCGAATGTCAAGGAGGAAGACACCAGGATGGCAGAACCTGTTCAGCCTTCTTTAAGCAAGACGTTGGGAATATCAAGAGTTTTGGTAGACGGGTGATGACTGGCTTGAGTTCCGTTCCCCTGCCTCAACAGAACCAATGTATTCGAAGGATGTTGTGGGCTTTGTTTTGTTGGCTCTGTCAGTTACCTTGTGAAATGATTGAGCCGAAGGATCTGGTTGAGTGTTGGTCGCAGAATAATATTACTTCGACAACAGAGGCTTGAAACCGAAGGCTCAGGAGAAGGAAGAGGTTGTGGCTTTAGCGAAAAAGTTACAACGATCTCGGGATTGATGGTGAAGGGCATTTGAGAAAACTTCTTTGACGGTAAGGGATGACGAAGGCCATCCCTGAAGAATGGCAGAGTGTCGGCGGGATCAGAATGTGACAACCCCCCCCCCCCCCTAAAAAAAATGAGTGTTTGTATACCCAAAGAGAATGTCTGTAGATGATTAGAGACATAGCCAAACTAAGTAAGTACCTCTCCACACAGATAATTACCAAGAAATGAAAAGACATGTTGGCTTAACATCTTGGCTACCGCCACAGCCCAATGACGTATATATACGTCGTGTAAAAAATTCAATTGCCAGCACTTTAGAGTAATAAAATACAACAAGAGTGGTCAAAAACTTACAATCCCGACCACTAGATGGCACCACCTTTCAGTTGTAGCCATCAGTGTGTGACGTATATATACGTCATCGGGCCCTGTTAAATCATGACGTATATATACATCATTGGACCCTAGATAGGTGGTTGCCATTTCGGATTTTTTCTGGTGTTGGCAAAACGGAGGTATTTATTATAAAATAACTCACAGAATGAATTTTTCATACACGGTTCATTTATTTAGTTGATTATCTTGTGAAATAATGTGGATTTAGTTAGAATAAAGGCCTATTTTACTGTGACGTATACGTCATTGGGCTGTGGTTACATCATCTTTAAAATAGTATATATACGTCACAATATTTGAACATATTTTTGTAATAGTCTTCACTTGTTGATAATGTCACCATAAAAAATAATTGCCTAAACATATAATCTTATTGTGTACACCTCTCGGGCTGTGGGTAGGAATTGGAAAATAACCCTTGGTAGCCAAGGTGTTAAAAATGTTATATAAAATGTTCCTTACACCCATCTCGTCGAGATTCATACAATAAGTATGATGAACACACTTTGCTTGTATGACCTCCGAAACACAGTCGGCACCTGAAAGACTGAAGAAGCCAAGAAACCAGGTGGCAAGGCTGTTTTAAAATGTTCTTTGCAAAAACTAGACTTACGATAGTAATAAAACCTAGTAACACTTTCATCATGGGGGGGGGGGGGGGTCGGGGCTTGAGAAGCGAACAGGCAGGAGAGGCGACAGACGAGGAGCGGCGAACAGACAAGCGACGAATGGAAGCAGCTAACAGAAGTGGAGAAAGCAAGTAGAAGTTATCCGTCTGCGCTGGAGGAAAAAGATGGCAGGCCTGTCTCACCAAATACTTTTATAGAGGCGCTGCGCATGACGCAAGTGCAGACTGCGTTACGCAGCAGGCTGACTTGTCGCAACTCAAAATCTTCCCACGAGAGAAAGCATATTTCAGGGAATAATGCAATAAATTTACAGGTAATCTATATTTCCAAACGGCAATGAGAAACTAGCCTAGGAACATAAAAATTTGCACACATAATAATTATATTGTAAATTATTGACCAGAAATATAATTGGGTCCATCGTCTTACGTTTTCATTATTTAAAAAATCCTGAAGTTCGACTACATAAACAGCGCAACGAAAGTTTCAACTGACAATACTCGGAATAACATCCATTCAATATTCTTCTGCCACAACGCCTGTTATAACTTCCGAATTAGTTTACGTTTTATTACCGTAAATATAGTTTAAAGTTGCTTTATTTTTTCAATATTCATGATCGCTGTATTATCTGTATAGCTCACTACCATTTCTTCGTAAACGCCATTGTGGCCGGCTGCCCGTAAGCGAACAGAACGCGCTTCCGCTAGCACCAATGGATGCAACCTTGACTTGCTGCACACGACGTCACTATTAAATGGCTGAAAGGTCACGTGCCGCGATTAAACCAATCGGCGCTCACGATACTGAAAAAGTTTCAACAAAGGCCGTTGAAACAGCACATTTCATTAGAGGAATACTGATAGTGATGTAGGAGTACTTCACTTTTCGCTGGCCAGAAAATTGTGATTCCCCTCTAGAACGCGACCAAGATGGCGGCTGTGCATTGAGTTGTTCCGGAAATAAGATCGTTTGAACCAAGGGCTATTTTCAGCAAACAAAACGCTATTTCACGTCAATTTTGGCGACGATGCCAACAATAACATCGATTAAGGTAATAAAAAGACGGTGTTGAATTAAATTCACTGGAAATAACATATGTTTCAAAACACTTAATTCAATCGGAATCACACCTACGATGCACGCAACTAGATTCGCCGTATAAACGGTTTCGTAACCGTTTTAGGCCTAAAAGGCACTTAGGCTTAAAAGGGTTAAGAAATAATTCATTGAGGAATACCGGAGATTATGACATTGAAATTTCAAAATTAATCTGACATTAATATCCTTAGGATACCTTAAAACTAAGAACACAACGTCATAATTTATTGATGACGATAGTTGGCCTACTAAATTAACTTAACTTTAATCTGGTTAACTCGCCCAAATGGGCATTACATAACCACACACAAGAAGCAAAACAAAAAACACGCAAAAAAAAAGAGAGAAGCCCCTGCAGAAAACAGCAGAGCCCCTAGTTATAAAAGAAAAGTGTAAACTCCTCACAGCTCTTGAAATGAGTGTCAAAGTTGTTCTTAAAATTATTCGCACTCGATGGCATGACCACAAATTCTGGTAAACTGTTCCAGATGGAAACCACTCTCGCAAAAAAAGTTTGTCGTGCCCACTCGTGAGCATGATAGGAGTGTTCCAGTTTCTTGGAGTGGCCCCTAGTAGCTGTCTAACAGTAGACAGCCTAAATCTTGACTTGAGGTACTCTCCTCCAAAACCCATACAAAGAATCTTGAAGAGAGTAATAGC
Source organism: Lithobius niger (assembly GCA_023313725.1). NCBI lineage: Eukaryota > Metazoa > Arthropoda > Chilopoda > Lithobiomorpha > Lithobiidae > Lithobius > Lithobius niger. The sequence goes on along the minus strand of JAHWFP010137598.1, from coordinate 127,067 downwards.
ACTACCTCTCGAGTACCTCCAACACAAGGATGGAATATTGAGTTTACGCAGCCGTTGTTCATACGACAGATTCCAACAACCAACAATCTTCTTGGTGACACGGCGTTGAATCCGTTCCAGTGCTCGAAGATGCTTAATATGATATGGCCTCCAAAGTTCGATCCCATATTCTAGGATGGGACGAACCAAAGCCAGATAAAGTTTGAGAAAGACCCCCTTGGGTCTTGGGAAATTGGGTGGTAAGTTGGGAAATTGGGTGGTAAGCTGGTAGCTAGTTGCCATCAAGGTGCACTAGGACTAGATGTGTGCAATCTACCTATTACAACACATTTACGCCAAACCTATGAATCTTCACATTAAAAAAAAAAAAAACTGGATTTACCTCGTCCTTTCAGTTGAACATTTTTATTCTGGATGTCTCCTTCTAAATAAGCAACAGTTTGTTTTGCAACTTGCAGGTCAGAAAGCGCTTTCCTAAGTTCTTTGTCTTTCTTTGCTAAGGAAACCTGAAAAAAAAATTATTATTCACAAAGTACAGCAATTTAAGCAGAAAAAAAATCAATACCAGGCACAGGTGTGTGCAGCGAGCCTAGCATGCAATTTGCACTTGAACTCTGTCCATTTCAAGCTCAACCATACTACTGCTATTACTACTTGAAAAATCGATTGTTAGGCCATGCAAAGTTTAAAAAATGGTTCTCGGGCACAGAAAGTTGAAAACTGATGAGGGATAAGGCTTTTTTTTTTTTTTACATATTCGGTTCTCGAGCACAGAAAGTTAAAAACTGACGAGAGATGAAGTTTTTTTTTAAATATTTTTTAATACATTTTATAGTAAAAAAAGTGCCGTTTTCATACTGAATGTTAAAAAAATGGTCAGATTGCTTGAACACAGCATTTAAAAAGAACATTTTGCCGGCCCCCAGCCAGGCCGGCTAAAAATGGTTTCTTTGTGCCTAAAACATACTTAACCTGATAATTTTAGCATTACGGTACACTCCTCGAATGTGATGTACCCCTGGAGGTTTCTTCCGGTGCGCAGCCGCCTGCTTGCATGACCCTACTGCGCATGGGCGAGGCAGTACTCCCTTATAAAAGCGACAACGCGCACGCTATCTGCATTCATTTTTCTCTCAATGTGTCAGGCGGTCACTCAAGAGGGGAGGCAGGGCGGGAGTAGGTTTTAGTATGTTTTAGGCACAAAGAAACCATTTTTAGCCGGCCTGGCTGGGGAACGGCAAAATGTTCTTTCTTTGTTGCCAAAACATCTTAACCTGATAATTTTAGCATTATCAGTAGACCTTGTCAAGTTCGGTGGCGGGCACCACCTTAACGAGCGCCCCGGGGTGCAAGCAGGTGTTCCCCCAAAAATCTTTGAGAAAAAATTTGCACTTTATTCAGAACATGTGAAAAACAGGAACTTGGTCACTTTCGTAGGATATGGTGGCCTTGAAAAGGGCCGTTCGGGAGTCTTGCTTCCTTCTGGGTGGCTTAAGTCCATCTGGGTGGCTTGCTTCCTTCATGGATGGCTTGCTTCTATGTTCTGAGTGCTTAATGGGGAGTTGACCACGGTTCTGGCTGCGACGATTGGTCCCAGCCGGTGTAGTCCTGATTCTTCTCTGGATATGTCCCTCAGGTAGTGGGAGGTGAAGGTCGATTGATGTCGCTAAGAAGCTGCTGCCAGTATTTCTTCTATTGGAATAGCGTTGTGGTGGGCCCATGATGTGGAGACCGCTCACTTCGTGGGCGGTCACTCTCATGCTCTCATTCTGAGTTGTCATACGCTGCTGTGATCGTCTTCTTATCCATTTCGATACCATGGCTGTTGATGTTTCGCCAGATTGGGGATCAATAGGAAGGAAAAGTTGGTTTCTTCCACGGCGTATGTCTTCATGACGTGTCCGGGCTAGGTAGAAGCGTAGAGCTCTGACTGGACATAAAAGGCGTTCAGGTTTTTGGCCGAAGTGAAGACAGCGGAATTCGTAGACCTTTTGGTTGTAGATGAAACGAAAGAGGTGGGTGATAGCCGGGTGGAGTGGGACGTAGAGGTAAGCATCTTCCAGGTCGATTGAGACTGTCCAGTCATTTTGTTTGAACGAAAGACGGATTGAATCGAGAGTTTCCATTTTGAACTGATCGTTTTGGATGTATTTGTTGAGAGGTTTCATGTTGAATATCAAACGGGAGCTTCCTGACTTCTTTGGTCGGGTGAAAATGGCTCGGTAGATCACCATTGTGTGGGATGGAAACACCCGAACAGGGAGGGTGAAAGACCAACGAACGTAGGATGGAGGGATGCAGGCTTGGCCGACTTTCAGGATGGTGCAGAACGGCAACATCTGGGTAAGGCATAGACATCTGGGTGAGTGCATGGGGCAAGAAGTTCAGACTCGGTTGGCCTTCCTTGTGAAATCGGCAGACCAAATCCAAGGCGGACGAAAGACAGGAGCTTGCGAGATCTTCAACATAGTGCGCGACAGCTACGGCATTAGTAAGGCGGACGAAAGACGGCGAGGGAACCGAAGGCAGGGGCCGTCGATGGGTGATTTAGTTCACACTGCTTCCACGGCTGGACTGGTGAGACGGGGAGCTTCAATGTCTTGGCGGGAGAGGCGAGAGGCCTGAGCAACAACCCAGAATCGACGGCGACGTTCTGGCTATGGGCAGACCGAAGACGGGCCGAAGAGTGGAGCGTGCGGTTAGCTACAGTATCAGTGAGGCGGACGAAAGACGGGGAGGAAGCCGGAGGAAGGGGCCGTCGATGAATAATCCAGTTCACAACTGCTTTCACAGCTGGACTGGTGAGACGTGGAGCTCCAACGTCGTAGCGGGAGAGGCGAGAGGCCTGAGCAACAACCCAGACTCGACGGCAACGTCCCGGCTATGGGCAGACCGGAGACGGGCCGAAGAGTAGCGTGCGGTGATGGGAGCCACGGCGACGGGATCTCAGACGGCAGCGCCTGAGCCGGGGAGGAACCAGACGTGGCGAAGAGGGGAACAGCTGAAAGACAGGAACAGCAGGGCACAGGAGGGAGAACAGAAAGCCAGGGGTGGGATGCGGACAGTAGGCTTGATAGAAGACGGCAACCCAAGAGCATCACGGTGGAAGTTCGCAGGAAAACGGACGAAAGACGAGTAGGGCTAGTCAGTCAGACGTCTAGTAATGGAGTGGGCAGCAACTGATGTTTTGATTTTCGCTCGAGAAGTGGGGCCAGCCACGGTCGAGACAAGCACCAAGAGGTGCAACCGGCTTCCATCTTGGTTCACTCAAAACGTGGGTTCTAGCCACGAGGGAGACGAGCAGCAGCAGACAGCAACAGGCGACTTGATTTTCACTCGAGACGTGGGGTCAGCCACGATCGAGACAAGCAGCAAGAGGTGTAGACGGCTTCCGTCTTGGATTTCACTCAAACGTAGTATTTAGCCACGAGTGAGACGAACAGCAGTGGACAGCAACTGTCGAGTTGATATTCACATGATGGTTGGGGTGAGCCACATTCGAGATAAACGGTAGGAGTGTAGATGGCTTCCAACTTGGTTCTTCACTCAAAACGTAATTTTAGCCACGAATGAGACGAGCAAGAGAATGGACAGAAAACTGTTGCCAGGAGACAAGCTGTGGAGAACCGGAACAGTCTTGGCTCTTCACTCGAACGAGGCTTTAAGTCTTGACCACTCGTTTGAAACTTGATCGAGGCGACATCGAGTAACCAAAGCTCGGTAGCAAATTCAATCGTTAGAAACAATCGAAAAAGAAATGGGAGTCCAGGAATCCAGGAATGTGCGGGAAGCGGCCGAAAGGACTAAAGTTCCGTTGAAGCGTGTCGGCGGAAGGGCGGAGGCCGGTAGGGGGAGCGTTTTCCGTCCGAAAGCCAAGGAATGCCGTAGGTGCAGGTGCAGCCAGCCAAAGGGTAATGAGCGTTGGAGAAGGTTGGCGTTGATAGCTTGCGTACGGAGTTCGGCAGTTGTCGGTGAGGTAAGCCATTCGGCAACTCGGGCGTGTTTTCCGTCCAAAAGCCAAAAGCCGAAGGGATGCCGTTGGTGCGGGTGCAGCCAGCCGGAACGGCGATAAGTGTCGGAGAAGGTTGATGACGTTGACAGCTTGCGTACGGACTTCGGCAGTTGCCAGCGGCAACTCGGGCGAAGGGAGTCTTGATCCGGACGAAAGAAACGGAGGGATCGGACCGACGGCGGCATGATCGAGGGCGGAGATCCAACGCTTGCCAAGTGTGAAAGCAGTCGTCTGCGGATGAAGGAGAGCATGAGGGGGAGCAGCAGGTGAAGCGAGGGCTTCGGATGCGGCGACCATCATCGGGTTGGAATCCAATTTTCGTGCGAAAGCGGGGAACATTTTCGGCGCGAGGTGGCGTGGAGACACCTCTGGAGGAAAATGAATGCCGATAACGTGCACGCTGTCGCTTTTATAAGGGGGACTGCCGCACGCATGCGCAGCAGGGGTATGCAAGCAGGCGGCTGCACAGAAGAAGAAACCTCCAGGGAAACATCACATTCGAGGAATGTAATGCTAAATTATCAGGTTGAGATGTTTTGGCAACAAAGAAAGCCATTTTTCGGAAATTTTTATTCGCAGCAAGCATAGATCGGATTTCAGAAACCCCAAAAAAATATGATGTGAAGCTTTTTAGATGATGCGGCGGATTACGTAGCATTGATACAACAGTAGTGATCAGACTAATGTTGACTTTGGAAAAGTCACTAATAAATGCCGCGTCAATTATTTTTATTTCTTGGAAAAAAATCGATGCGGGAAGGCCTGAGAACCATTATTTTCAATTTGCATGGCCTTATATGTTTGTTAACCCTTAAAGTGCGGGCGACGAGTATACTCGCAAACAGAGTCCAAAGTATGCACGAGATGACCAACAATGGAGAAACGACAACAATACTAGGTTCCCTTAACAAGCCGACTCTAGAGATGGCCGAGGCCGAGTTGGTAGAGGCGTGTGCCTGAAGTAAAAGAGCTCCTCCAGGTTGCTAGTCAGAGTCCCGTCCAGGTTACCCCTACTTTTGTGGAGATAGAAAATTAATTCAGCAGTTAAAGGGTTAAAAGCGTAGGGTTCCAGTTCCAGGCTTCCGTCGGGGGTTGAGAAAATTCAGTAACAGAGTAACCTGGTTAGGCTACAATGGGGCAGACAACATTTTGCTAAATTTTGGGACAAAACTCAGTTTCAGTGAAACAAGAAAAAAACAATTGAGGCTATTTCGGTTCGGTTACTGGGGCAGTTGGAACATTCTCGCACCCGCCCTCAATCTGTCCCCACCAGTGCCACGGGTGACCAGTGGAGTTACAGCCAAGTTAAGCTTGGTTAATACGTTGATAGAAAAGTTCGGTAATCAGTAGGTAAGGCTGGACCGATCCTAATCTCTACCAGTATTTTGGATTGTCACATACAGTGCCGCGCTGAACCGATTTACCATCACGCACATTCGGGAAACGTTCTACCCCGTCACATTTCAAAGATCAGACAACGTAAGCTTACGCTCTGGAGGCGGTATAGAGCGCCTCCGGATCCGGATTCCTTATTGGCATATAACACACAAAGAAAATTATATTCGAAGACAGTTGAGGCATGGCACGGCAAAAGGGAGGTATAGGCTATTCAGGAAGGAAATCCGCGGCTGTTTAGACTCTATAGACAGAAAACGAAAACTTCACGTTCTCTCCCGCCTTTTAAGGACGTAAGTGGGTATTTAACTGATAGTTTCGACCAGGCAGAAGCCCTAGGAAAGATTTTTTTTTTAATACTATCATAGACGACCACAACCATTGTTTGCCACTGCCCCAAAATTCTGAAGGCCAAGAAAAGTGTTCCTGGATCACATTTTCACAGTTAAATATACCATCGGCTTTGAATAAGCTTAAATCGAGTTTTTCCTCGGGTCCCGATGGACTGTCTGCTGCCCTCTTAAAACACGTTTCACAAGAAATTTGTTACCCACTCTCAAAAATATTTGAATTGTCGTTTTAACAGGGAAAGCTCCCCGAGATTTGGAGTAGGACAATAGTGGTGCCTGTTTACAAGAAGGGGTCACCATCAGACCCATATCCCTAACATGTGTGGCGTGTAAGCTAATGGAATCGATTATTAGAGACTCAGTGCTGACTTACCTGGAAAAATTCTCCATTATTCGACCTGACCAGTTCGGTTTTCTTCCAGGAAGATCTGCAACCCACCAACTACTTTTGGTGCTGGATCGCTGGACGGCTGCGCGTGATATTGGTATTCCATGCGACACTGTATACTTTGATTTTAAGAAGGCTTTTGAGTCTGTGGTAATTCGAAAGCTTCTTCTAAAGATGAGTAGCTGTGGAATTAGTGGTCACCTTTGGGAGTGGATGGTACTTTTCTTAACAACCGCACACAGCAGGTGATTGTCGGCCACACACTGTCAGTGGGGTGTCCCAGGGATCCATGTTGGGTCCCTTGCTCTTCGTTGTCTATCTAAACGACTTATGTCTTGGTAATCCATCTACCTTCAGCTTTAAGTTTGCGGACGACATAAAAATTGGGGCTGAAAATTGCTCTCCAGGGAACTCGAGGATCACTCGTCAGACGTTGCCCTTTGGTCAGAAACCTGGCAATTACCTCTGTCCATCCCGAAGTGTATTTCCTTCCATCTCGGATACCATAACATGGATAGTAACTACTCTCTGGGCGGAAATTTTCTTCCGTCGGTATGTGAAATAAGGGACCTAGGGATTTGGTTTTCAAAAGACCTTAAGTCATCTTTGCACTGCCAGAAAACGAGTGCTTTGGCGTTTCGTCGCTTGGCAGTCGTAAATCGCTGTTTTACATCTGGAAACTCAGTTATCAAGACTTGGGCATTCAAAGTGTTTGTGCACCCACTGCTTGAATATGCAACACCAGTTTGGTCGCCTTATCTCGTTAAAGATATCGATTAGGGATGGGTCGGTTTCATTTTTTTGATTTCGGTTCCGGTTTCGGTTTTCACGCCCAAAAAACCTCGGCTTTGGTTTCGGTTTTTGCCACCATCCACCCCAACCAGATTTTCCTATTTGTTTTTCTTGCAACAGTTGTATTACTAGCTTCAACTTACTCCTGCTTTCACTTTCAGCAGCGTCATAGACCGTGGGTACAGCTGTGGCGCCATTTTCCTCTACTATTTTCGTTTTAATAGCTAGGAGCTTTGCTGTCATTTATACGTAGAAAATGATAATTATTAAAAAAATGTAAAACAACAAATCATTTTTTTTTGATTTTCGAACATCGTACGAAAAACCGACACAAAATCCGAATCGGTTTCGGTGTCGGTTTTCAGTAAAAACCGAAAATTCGGTTTCGGTTACCGACCCATCCCTAATATCGATCTTATTGAATCAGTCCAGAGAAGGTTTACAAATGGCCTTCCTGGACTGCGCGAAGTAAATCATATTAAGCGACTATTAACTACGGGTTTGGAGCTGCTTGAACTCCGCCGACTCAGATTCGATCTCATATTGACATACAAGATTTTGCATGGTCTAATTCCTGTTGATCTACCGTTTTTCGATCCTGCACCTCGTATTTATAGTACCAGGGGGCACCCGTGGAAGCTAGCTTATCAGGGCTCTCATCTGGAATGTAGAAAAATTTCTTTTGCTTTGCGAGTTATCCCTGCTTGGAATGCCCTTAGCTCAGACGCCGTGTGTATGACCACGGTCAATGGCTTTAAAAGGATGCTGTTGACGCAGAATCTTTCGTCGTTCTTAAAGCGACTAACTTAATGGTTAACCCTCCCTCCCCTGTTGGCACGGTATCAGCGGCTCACAACCCTTCCATTCGCCATCTGCATGATATGTGGTAAATTCTATTATTATTATTATATTAGCAGTGTCAGTAGAAATCGGGATCGGCAGATAAGACCCTGATAAACCGGTAATAAACCAAATCGAAGATATTTTTACCACCTCACGAAACACATTCGCAGCACTTTAACACAATCTCGTAATTTTCCCGCCTCGTTACTGGCGATAATTAGTCACTTAATGACAAGAGCTTCGACGTCTCCCCCAGTCTGTGGGGTGGATCGGAAATTCCACCAATGTAGCATTAACGTTCACCACCGACCAAAGTCTTTACACTGCCGGCCACTCACTTACCAGTCCCGGCACCGAATACCACGTGCACCACCATCTTTGTTGCCAACCAGAATAATCCGGGCCTCAATCCAGCCCGCATCTCCCTCAGTTTCCGTATCCAGCAACCACTGCCAAAGCGACTGCCAGCCTCTACCCAGGCTACCACATAGGGATGGGTCGGTTTCAGTTTTTCGACTTCGGTTCCGGTTTTCACACCCAGAAAACCGCGGTTTCGGTTCCGGTATCAGTTTTTTACCACCATCCACCCAAACCAGCCATTTCTAGTTTGTTTTCTTGTAACATTAGTATTACTAGCTTCTAACTCACTCCTGCTTTCACTTTCAGCAGCGTCCTAGACCATGGGCCTAGCAGTGGCACCATTTTCCTCTACTATTTTCTTTTTAATGGCTGTCATTTATACGTACAAAATGATAATTATTCAAAAAAAATTAGAAAAACGGATAAATTTTTGATTTTTCGAACACCGTACAAAAACACAAAATACCGGCAACCGGCGTTTACAGTGGTTTGAAAACGACATAACTTCATAAAAACACACACAACCACCAGGCAGAAACACACACACAAGTTCCTTTGAATTTTCGGTGAATTCCACCCCGTTCACCTTCTTCAGAAAAAATGTCAACACAAAAACGTCCGAAAACTACATGACTGTCAAAGTTCGCGAATTCTAGATTTCAAAGACACGCGCGTGGAGGGATGCATCACTGATCTTCACTTGCCATCTGGATACCCCACTTAGCGTCAAGCTTGGCAGCCAGCGTAGGTACCACCAATCTGTCAATGCCTTCGTATGTCGGTCCCGTGATGTTCATTAATGGATGTTTAAGAGTTGTAAATCGCCTAATCGCCAAAGACTCAAGGGCCCTCAAATGTGCATCGTTGTGAGTGTTGGAATTCATCAGAATGGAAACCTTGTCCCAGGCAATGGGGTGTTGTGTTCTCAGATGGTGTTGAGCGATTCCATTCCGACGATCTCCCTTAATGGTAGCAGTTTCGTGCTCTTTGATGCGTTGAAGGAGGGTTCTTCTGGTTTCTCCGATGTAGATGGAATCACATTCTTGGCAAGGAACACGGTACACTAATCCTCTTTGGTTGGCAAGGTGATTAGGCGTCTTCAAGTATCCGGGGGAAATACTTGCCGTCTCAACAACAGTGAGAGGAGGGGGGTGGGGGGTGGGGGGGAAGCTCGCCACAAGATGGTCGTCACTCTTCAATTTACTTCGAGTATGGTAGCGGTGGACAGGGGGAGTGGGGGCCGGAGGAATCGGAGGAGAAAGGGTTGGTGGAGGGGGCGGGAGGGAGGGGTGGGGGGGAGCTTGCAAAGCTACAGTGTCGCAACTCTTTCTCTTCTGCAGCAGCTTCTTTAGGTTAGCTGGGTTCCGGAAAAAACATCGAATGCCCTGCTTCCTCAAGATCCTGTGAGTATTTTCGCTAACTCCTGGAACAAAAGTCAAGACTTCTGTCGGGCCTTCACCATCTTTCATGCACTTCTCCCTCTCATTTCTGACTTTCGCACGTTGCCATGCTCCCTTCATCTTCCTGTTCACCATCCCCGCTGGGTACCCTAGCTGAAGAAATCTCTCTTTGGTGTTGGACAAGTGGTGCCTTGCAGTGTCACGATTGGAGGAATGTTCAACCATTCTGCACATTTCGTTGGCGACCAAAGCATGGAGCAGGGATTGTGGGTGGCACGAATTATACGGAATTCCTCTCCCCGTGTGACAAGGTTTCCTGAACGGTTCAAATTCAATGGAATTCCTAGTTCTGGAAAGAAGAACATCAAGGAAGGGGAGTTTCTGTTCGTGCTCGTCTTCTTGAGTAAACTGAACTGCAGTATTCCACGAGTTCAACTTCTCCAGCATAGCAGAAAGGTCACAAGCCAACACCACAGCCAAAACATCGTCAACAAATCTCCCCCACAAACTCATCTCGGGGAAACTGACCATGGCGAACTCATCTACAAATTGCATGACAATTTCCGAAAGCACCGGGGAGCAGGAGTACCCCATAGGTGTTCCAGAAACCTGCCAATACGCCAAGTCTTTGAACTTCACATAAATCGTGGAAAGAACGGCTTTCAACAATTCCCTGTCAACCTGGTATTCATGATCATCAATCCCTAGTCTGTTCGCCGATTCATCAAACATTTGTAGAAGCAACGAGTGCGGGAGGCTAGGGAAAAGTCCTTTCACATCAAATGAGACCAACCTGTGTTGAGGAGAAATTTCCAATTGTTTGATGTCATTAAGGAGATCATTGGTGTTCTTAATTCCACATTTTCCCCACATTTTCCCCAGGCTTAAGAGATACGACCATCCGCACCAGCAGAAATAAAAGAGTAGCGAGTGGTAGGGAAGGCGGGGGTGGAGAGGAAGTGTGGGCAGAAATGAGGTAATTTGCATACATTTCCGTGAGGGAAATGACACAATATGACAGGTTTCTCGTTTGCCAAAACATATTAACCTGATAATTTTAGCATTACATTGTCCTCAATGGAATGATCACTGGAGGTTTTTCGGTTGTGTGTATCAGCCTGCTTGCATTCTCCCACTGCGCCTACGCGACGCAGTCCTCCTCTACATATCATGGCCGATGTCGCCGTTCATTTTCTTCCACGAGGTTCCTCGCACGACGTCGATCTCTGGAATTTGGAATTTCGCTTTCGCGACTTAGATGGCAACCACCGAAGATTCTGCTGCCCCTACGGCTACTGCTCTGACTTCGGATGCTGCGCTCCAACCTGCCCCCCCCCCCTTCCCTTCGCGGCCACTGGCCGACCGGCCATGACCGGGGTGGTTATGTCGCAAATGAGGAGGACGACTCACCGCTCGAAGACGGACAACGCACCCCACCACCGCCTGAGCTCGCGGCCCTCGAGGAAGACCTCCGTCAAGCCACCAAGGCGCTCGTCCAGGAAGCGAAAAAGAAGCTACAGGACGCTTCATCTCTCCGGGTTATCTCTAACGCCAACTCCCCCATCGACCTTTCGTCGAAGTCATCCCGCCGGGACTGCAGTGTGACTCGCAGCGAAGCTCACGACCTGGTCGACTGTTTCCCGTCAGCGCGCGAGATCACATCCTGCCCCCGCCCCCCTCCCCCTTGCACCTCATCGGTGAAGAGCGCTAACACTTGTGACTGGGTCGCTTCATCAACAAGCCACGACAGCCGGAAACGCCAGTCGCCTGCCCCGCCGCCTATTGCCAAGCAAAGCAGACTTGCGCCCCCACCTGCCTTCGCAACTCCCGCTCTCACGGCAAAAGAAGTCATGACTCAGTCTACCGCCGCCAAGCACATCAAATTCTCCGATGACAACACGGAAGATCCAACTATTCCGTTGGCTTCCCTACTCAAGACGGTGGAAGAAACTGTACCAGATTGCTTCCTGTATAAACCATCATAGTACGCAGATGCCCATGTCATTAACCGTGGCCTCAAGACAGGCTTTCGATTTGCCCTTCGCGACAAAGACGCCAAACTCCCCAGGTGGAGGGGGAGGGGTGGGGGAGACGGTGCACCAACAACTGGTGCCTCGGCTGGATTC